>JAOEGS010007062.1:0-13911 GCA_025447755.1 Corythornis vintsioides
TATTTTTTTTTACAGAAACCTTTCTCTGGTTTTGCTATTCTTAAGGAAAGCTAACAGGGAAAGACTGATACTGCTGTCTAGCCCTGGGAGAGTTATTAAGGGTTTAGATTCCCTTGTCTAGGAGCACAGAGCAGCTTTACACTCTGTAGTAGGGACTATGGTGGGGTGTCCTTTCTCCTGTAAATCTGCTGCTGTCCAGCACTAACAGTGATTGATATCCCATGGTACACATCTTGGCATTCAGCTGGAATGAAGGGGAAATCCTTACTTGTATTTCACAGTAGAAAAGACAATTCAGACATCCACAAATGTGCTAGATAGCTCCAGCTTACTCTCAGGGAGAACTTCCAAGCAACCAGGTTTACAGGTAAGTGTTTGGACTCAGTCTCAAAGTCCAGAAAACCTGACAAAATGGAGGTAGAATATGAAAAGATAACATTTTAGACTAAAGATGGAGATTTGTCACTAGAATCATTACTATACTTAAAAGTCAGCCTTTATCTTGCAAATTATAGCAATTTTAAATACCAAACTCTGTGGGAAAAAGATTATCATAGAGAATCTTTATTTCCCACCATATGAATAGCTGACTGAAAATTGAATACAACCAGCCATTTCCTTTCCTCACCCACTTTGCACTGTTCCTTTTCTCCCTCACTTGTTAACATGCCTAGGTTAGGCTACATGTGAGCAATTGATGGATGTCTCAAAAGCTTGGCCCGGAATACGTCTTTTCTATACAGTTCTTGTCAGCTTTTCTGTGTGCTTCCAATTTAGGAAAAAATGGAAAAAAAAAAAAAAAAAGAAAGACTGTAAACTCTTCTTATAAAGGCCCTCTTCTCCTTTCTTGCTGGAATGGGATTGATTTGAATTTTTATTATTCTTCTGTAAAAAGTTGAAGCTGGATGAACACAGATCACCATCATCATGTCTGCAAGTAGCAGTAAAGACAGTAATGCTTGTGCCTTTGCCTTTTCATAAAAGTGTTCTTTGGCAACAAGAATTATCAGTTTGATGTATGTTTGAATTCAAGAGGGTCTCCACAGATAGCCAAGGGCCTGGTTCTGCTCAAAACCAGCTTAGACTGATGGAATCCTGACTTTTCTAAACTGTTTTTTTTCTTACTCCATGAATATGTTCCCATTCTAGAAAAAGTCACCAAGGATAGACATTCCACAAGGATCGCCCTAACATTAAAAAGTCACAGTCTGTTGGCTTGTGCTTCATCTACTGAAGGATTTGACACAAATTTTTAGATGTTGAATTGATTGGAAACGTAATTCTGCCTGCTTATATATGTATGTTTCACCAGCACAAATCTCTTCTCAACATCTCAAAGCTCAAGATATTAATAAGTTTTGTCATTTGTTTTGCTACTAAAAATTTTCCTTCTTTCTGGTCCCTATTCACTCATGAATAATACAGGCCATAGTACATTCCAATCTCCTTTTTGCATTTACCTATTTTTATTTTCTTTTGCATTCATAGTGAATTGGTAGAAGTTAAAACTTCAATTAGTAATTCTTTTAATAAGCAGCACAATTTTGTCGAAAAAGTGGAACTAGGACTTGACTAATTTCAATTAAGTTTGCGCACTTGATCCATGTGCTTTGGTTCCATATTAAAGTGACAGCTTAATTGGCGGTTGTGGCTGGATCTAATTAAATCTAATAAGGCCGATGAGCCTTTTTAGGTTGGCACATAAATACCGGCAAGTTACATGTGTATGTTCCAGTATTATATATTAGATATCTTGAAGCAGAGGAAATGTAAACATGTCTTTACTGTGCACCTGGAACCAGTGTTAAGAAAATAACATCCTAAAATGTGAAAAAAACATGGAGAAAAAAATAAAAGCTTTTGCTATATTTAGAAATTAAATATTATTATCCTAAATATCAGCTTGTGATTTTCAAATGGGGCTTGGCTGATTTTACATATTTTGAATAAAAGCTCATCCCGAACAAATGAGGAAGATGCACCTAAAATTCTTTAATTTGAACAATGTTTTGCTTCCATCAAGGAAGGTTCTGTCTGTGTTACTCATGGAATTCCCTGGAATACCATATTTTCTCTCTGCAGCACTGAATCCACCGGGGTTATCCATGTATTTACATTTACTTTCTCTTTGCTTATTTGTCTGGGAAAGATGCAGATCTTCTTCGCCGATGATGTGTTGCAAAGTGATTGTTGCTATCTATGGCTGAATTTGTTTCTTCATCTAATCTGATCCTTTTGCTCACTTACATAGTCAAAGGGTATAAATGCCTCAAGTAGGACAAAGTCAGCTGAAAAACATAAGGGTTATGTTCCAAGAAAGCAATACTACCATGTTAAAAGAAACAAACTGGGATCAAGAAAAATCCTTATAATTTAAAATCAGTACAAAATAAGAGTAAATTGTGCCAAATATTATGTGACTTTAAGGTGCTAAATCCTTGCTGTCCTTATTTTCTATTATTCAGTAATTACTGTGTTTAATAACAATATAAATGATCACTTTCCTTGTAAAAATCAATTGATAAATAACATGAGTGTATATGCTTTTTGTGTCTATCAATGCACTAAAATCTATGTATGTATGTAAAGATCTAGCTTCTATACTTGTGTCTGCAACACAACCCCAGGTGATCCCAGAGAATATATACTAAGTAGAGCTTCTGCTCTAATTTGCCTTTTGGGGGGTTTAATCTGAGACAGATTTTTCATGTGTACTCTGAATTTATTGCTCCAACTGACATAGAATCATAGAATGGCCTAGGTTGGAAGGGACCTTAGAGATCACCTAATCCAACCTCGCTGTCATGCACAGGGATACCTCTCAACTAGATCAGGCTACTCAAGGCTCTGTCCAACCTGGCCTTGAACACCTCCAGGGTGGGGGCAGTCACAAAGTCTCTGGGCAATTTATTACAAAGTCTTGCCACCCTTGTACTGAAGAATTTCTTCCTAAAATCTAATATAAATCTATTCTCCTTCATCTTAAACCCATTTCCCCTTATCCTATCAGTCAACACTCTATAAAAGTCCCTCCCCAGCCTTCCTGTAGGGTCCCTTCAGGTATTGGAAGGCAGCTATTAGGTCGCCCTGAAGTCTTCTCTTTTCAAGACTGAACAATCCCAGCTCCCGCAGCCTGTGCTCATAGCAAAGGTGCTACAGCCCCTGGATCATCCTTGTGGTTCTCCTCTGAATGCACTCCAACAGATCTATGTCCCTCTTATGGTGAAAGATGTCCAGAACTGGACATTAATTATGGTTTTGTTTTGAATGTACAGAGAGCAAGATAATGCTAACTAATCAAAAACAAACAAACAAAAAGGGATCTCACAGGTCTCAGATTGGGTACCCACCATCAGTAGACAATTTTAGGATTGCTATATATGCGTTACATCCCCAGCTAAAACATAAAGAGTAGCCACACCATCATTTCACAAGGTTCTTATGAAGATAAGTGTGATTAAAAAAGTTTTGGGTAATGTAGTTATGAGCACTGGAGAAACGTTAATCATTCCAATTTAGAAGGTTGGGGTTTTTTAATAGTATGCATCAGGGGCTGCAAATGGGACAGGAGAAAGAAGAATGGATAGTTGTTCATTAACTGAATAAGCAGGGTCTACTTTGCACCCTAAGTGAAATCAGGATACCATGCTTGTGATGAGATTATCAGAGACTGTATTGTTAAAATTATTTAAATTGCATTTTATAACGATTTTATAATCAAAGTTAGAAAGTGTGTGTCTTTCTAACCAAAACTATGGGATTCAACTGCTTTTTAAAGTATTTTGCTTGTATTAGAAGCAGGGAATTAAATTGCAATTTCACTTTTGCAGTTTTGTGATTTGTACATGAGTCATCAAACACTGTTGACACTGTGATATTTTGTCACATAAGCTTGATAGTTTTACTCAGCCTCAGCTCTGTACATTGTATTTGCTACAATATCCCAAACAGGTGTTACTTGCCTCCTATACTAATGTACATTATCTTTGTGACAATTTTTTCTTAACCTGTTCATGAAATTTATTCCCTCTTTTTGAATATGAAAGAAAGGTTTGCTTCCCCAAGTTTGTTGCTCTTTCCTTTGTTTATCAGCAAGCTTATTAATAGAGACTTACTGTCCCTGAACCTCTTTCCTTTCTGCTTTACACCACCACTTGATGCACCCCTGTTACTGGTGAGTAACTCCACATGTACACCATCTCTCTTGTAGTTTATGATGGTTTTGAGAAATTATTATGCCCCGGTGAAGCTCTGTGGCTTATTTTCTTTCTAACTCTGTCTAGGATTGAACAAAAGGCTACCTAGCAATATACCATAAAGAAAACAGATAACTATTTGCAGGATATTTCATGCAAACAAGCCAGGGGAAACAAGATATTTTATAGCTTTATCATTAATTGGAAACTCATCCCATGTGACTAAAGCTCTATTCCAGCCTGGGGTGTTTTCCCTGAACCTGTTTTACCAGCACTCTACCTGGAATTCTGATGGGCAGCAACTGGTGCATGCTGCAGACTACAGCTCTGTGAGCACATTTAGTAATGTGCACACCACCACAGGAGAAAATGGGCAAGAAATCATAGTCTGGAGGCAAAGAGATTTCCCTTTCATTAAACTAACAGCAGAAGCTCTACTGAGCTTTTCTCTGCAAGCTGTCACTCTTGGATGTTTCTATAGACTTTCCAAACTGCTAAGTTACAGTAAATAGCAAATAAAATAATTTGGCCCAGCCACTATTTGGATCTATGAAGTTTTAGATCTCAGAAAGCTCCTAGCAATCAGACAAGCTCAACAGATTTTTAAGAAAGTGTAATCAAAAGCCTGGGGGATGTGTTAGAAGTATGAGTTCTGCTTGACTCTGCTAGTGAAGATGAAGCCAACTGACAGTGCATTATAAAGAATATATGTCTCTGTAGCGATGCCTTTCATGGAAGAGTACTTGCTACTTTCTGATGATGAGCAAAGGGATTGAACAGTGTGGTTTTAGTACAGTCATGCACTCCCAACTATCTGAATTGAACTCAGAGGGGTAACCGATATCTGAAATTTTTGGCTAACAGCAGCTGTTAGCAAAAGATGTGAAATTTTTGGAACTTAGTAGATGATTTGTTGGATTTTTGTAACAGTTTCATCATTAGAACATCATTTGTTAATAAATTTTGTTCCCCTGAGATAAATGTTTGTCATTGTATATCTGTATATTTTTTTTTTTTATTTCATTTTTGTTCAGCATGGCATAAAGCAGCAATATGAACTTGTACATTACAGGATGGGTTAATTCCAGGGATAAATCTGCATGAGTCAATGCTGATCCTGTAGAGCATGTTTTAAAACTGTTCAGTTGGTCTTAACATAAGAGAAGACAGAGTTGCTGCATGGCAAGTTTGTCTTTGCTGTGTTGCATATATAGTTCCAAAATCACAGCTTGCTCTTTGGATCATCGAGAAAGACAGAGGGAGAGAAACTGCTGGGTATATAGACTGTGATTGCTTATTTTAACTCAATATAAAACATAAGAATACAAGACTTCTGACAGCTTTAAAGCTCAGCAATCTCCAATATGTTGATTCTGCTATTCTATATATTTAATTTTCTTTTTTAAACGTATCATATTTCTTCAAGCAGTGATTTGGTTTTCAAATTATCGTTGCCTAGCTAAGACTTGTGTACCAGGTGCCATGTAAAAGCATGTTAAAAGTAGATAAAAGCAATTTATCCTGCCCTCTAATTAGAGATGTCTTGTCTTTACCACTGACAATAGCAGTATGCAGCTGTGGCAGAGGAGAGATAATAGCACCAGAGCAGAGAGAAATTAAAGATAGGTTATCATACGTTGGCTGATGTAGAGTGTCATCTCTCCATTGCATAGCTAAGATGGTCCTTAGGAAGAATACTGTTAGCTCTTGGACTGTCTCAAGGAGATTTATTTTAGTTATTAAATCCAAGGTAGGATTTTATTATAATGAGACAAAGGGGGCAGAATAATAATGTCTCCATTAAATACACGGAAAGAGAATGTGACTTGCTGTGAATACTGTATCAATATATACATGCATACCATGTCCCAGGATGTGCTGGATCTTTATGAGAGTGGGACTGAGATTCATTTTTTGCCCTGGATAGAGTTCCTCTTCAGATGAAGTAAATGAGTGTCAGGGGGGTCATATAATAGGACAGATGATTCAGTGGTATGTCTCCTGGATGATATAAAGAGTACCTACCTTTATTTCAGCAAGAGGCTCAAAATGAATGGAAAAGGGTGGCATAAGCCTGTGCAAATACTCTCTTTAAAACCTGGTACCTCAATATTTTACATACAGGGAGTCTGCAGTGGAAAGGTGGTGTGGTAAAAAGAAATCACTATCTGGCTTAGGACTGGGCAGTATCTCAAGAATGGTCAAGAAGCTCCATGTCATGGACCCAGTAGGGATAAACTGAGTGAGAGTGGAGATAGATAGATTATGTTGGCGTTTGAAAGCTAATTTCCTCTCACCATATCAGTACTACTGCAACAGGACTTCTAAGTTCTTGCTACAAAACCAGGTGATCAAACTGTTTAGGAGTTAAAGAGCTTGTCCTTTGTCTTCAGGAAGATAGTAATAGGGGAGTTATAATCTATACACTTCATGCAGGTCAGAAAATATCTAAGACCAAAGCTAAGCCTCATTTCTGGGAGAGAGTGTGCTGGTGGGGAGAGCATGTGTTGAAGACCATGGTAGGGAATGAAGTCATGACAAAGAAATGGGCTAGCTCATGATGCAGTCGCCTGTACTCACACAATCATTGACAGATGCCTGTGTTTCAGTTAACTCGTGGACAGATCTCCTGGTCTGTATGACATGGAACATTGTACTGATAAACCTTTCATGTCCCAGATCCTGATTGCATGAGAGTGCACGTTAGCCATCTTTCCAGTGTTCTAGATAGATGTGCAGACATAATAAAACTGAAAGAATGCATACCAAGGCACAAATATAAAATCAATTTTAGTATATAGCATTTACAATCAACGACTTCTGCAAGTCTAAACAGACTTCTGGAGTGAGTAATGTTTGCAATGACATTGCTTCTACACAAAAAAATTTGTTTAGAACACAATGTGTATAAAATCACAACTCTCCCTCTAATGGTTTTGCACTGCAGTGCCTGAGAAAAGTACTTATCACACACCTCAAGCCATGATGGTATTGCAGATCATTGTTTGATCAAGATATACCCCTCTACTTCTTTTGTCATGTCAGATACAGACATAGCATAAAGTCTGTTGACTTAACACACTTTAGTAACCCATTTGCAGTGCTTGAAATTTTCTCCAAAGATCTAATGATTAATAGTATTGTCAAGCAGATCTGGAGGGGAAGGTGCAGATGAAAATCAGTCGTTCCCATAAGGAATTGACAGAGATCAGACTCATTCTATATTAAATAAAGTGCTGATCATACCTCTGAGTGTAAACAATTCCCATATCTCCCACAGGAATATTGTCACTAAAGAGGTCTGGAGATAAATCTAGTATACATATTCTCAACTGCAGTACTCACAGCAACAGAGAATGATCACTTGATTAAATTTGAGCTTTGTTTTTTCTTTTCAGAAAAATTTAAGCACTGATATCAAAAAGTTCATCCATTCCTACACTGTAAGTGTAATGTAAACAATAGGTTTGAAGGTCTTAAAATTGTATTTATGTAGGATCTGAAGTATTGCAAAACTTCATCCTGTAATTTTATATTTATATCTTGTGGTTGTAAACTTTTCAAATCCTTTTGTGACTTTATAAAAATAATTTTACATTATGCCTGGTGGGATTACAATATGTACTGCAGGACCTAGGTTTTCTATTATCAGCCTCATGCTGCTGCTCACTGTTGCTGTGGAAATGTTTAGCTTCTCCAGGACCACAGCATCTTTGTGGTTTAAATAGCAGATTTAGATCACGGACATGGCTATACCTGTTAGGTTGCATTGCTTAATACACATAATTTATTTTTTTAGGTTGCTATTATTTCCTTCTGTTTGCTAAGTAAACCTGTGTTTGTAAAAGTTTATGATGATGGAAGCATTAGGAATAAAAGTCTCATTGCATCCAAGTCACTGACACTGTGAATTGATGTCACTCATGACATACCATGCTTTCTATAGGATACCTCTTTCCTAAAAATACTTGAGCATATGAGATAATTGCAATTCATCCTCTCACCCAACCACCTAAATGGCCACTGGTTTCCTCTTGCAGCAAACACATCTCTACAATACAGGTCAACTGCTGCTGTAACAGAGAAAGGAGAAGGAGAGAGGTGGGGGATGTATCATGTGAACCAAATGCATACAGTTGCCTTGAGCATGAAGGTGGCTTATGGAAAAGGTCTCCTTGGCCCTGAGCTTACAAGGAAAGGAAGGACAAACCTCAGGTGAGGGAAAAGCAAAGCAAGCAAAGACTACTGCGTGTTCAGTGCTCACTACCTGGGAGGGTTGAAATCCCACAAAGTGGGCAGCAAACAGATGGGTGAGCTCCTAGGGCACTGGGGGACAGTGGCCAGGGCAGGGAGTTAGCATGGGGGCCTATATGGAAAACAAATATGTGAAGGTGGAGAAGAGAGGAAAATTAGCACCTGTGATGGAGTGTTGCCACAGCAGTAGAATAAAGGCAGAAAATGTGAGACAGGGAATAAAGGGATAAAAGTGTCCAATGGGCTCAGTTGCTAAGAATGGGAAAGGAAAATGGCTCTATATTCTTGGGCAGAGACAAATGGTCCTTGGTGCACAACAGGGACAATGATAACTTTATGCCACTTCAAAAATTCTGTGATCTCCAGACTGGTAGCATGTTACTCAAATTCAAACCAGCTTCTAAAGATGTCAGCAGATACTCATCTGAGGCTGTATTGACATTCTGTTCACATCAAACTTGACAAAGAAACACTGTGGACAACAGCCTACATTACAAGATTGCTGAGGCAGTAAAATAGCTATGACTTTCTTGACTCCTTTTCTAAACCTGCCGTGAGTGTTGTCACAAGGAAAGCAACGTGGATATTTGGGGCTGTGGTGGCTACTGAAGGGGATGAAGGTGAGTCAATCCTCCTGCTAATATCAGTCCTACCTCTACTTTCACCTTGTTCATAGTAGTTTCCAATCCTAGGATCCATGATTAGCCCTAAGGATCTGAGGAGTGAAACCCAACTTTTCCTACACCACAAGAAGACATCATCCATTTTCTGCCAATTTCTGTGCTTCTTACATTGTCTGTGAGAGGCTACTCCTCAGTCTGGGAGAGGAACCTTCCCTGAGCAGTGAAGCTGCCTTTATGGCTAATTCATGTTGTTGATGTGGCACAAATGGAAGGTGTTGAGCTGGTTCAAAGTGGCCATCATCAACAGAGTCCAGAGTTTTGCAAGTGCCAGAAATTTCCTTTCTGTTGTCTAGAACTCAAAAACAGATGATTTTGCATATGATTATATTGCCAGTATCATGTATATATTTACATTTTGAATGTATATATCGAATCTGGCAACAAGGAGTCGACACTGGTGACTCCAGCTCCAGTTTAAGCTTGTGTTGGGAGTTTGTATTAATCTCTGAAGTCTATTGTTTTGTTTTTGTTTTGTTTTGTTTTTATCAGGGAAAGTGTGCAAATTGCAGACACCTATATGGGGCCAATTAGGCATACAAATGGAGTAACAGCTGACCAGAGATACACTGGAGCTGCATGCACAAGTCTCTAATTTCTGGTTGCAATTCCAGCAACTGCACACTTACCAGATGAAAAACTCCATTTTTCATAACTAGGAAGCATGACTTTCAAAATTGGATGCTTAATACCATGGAGTAACGAGAAAAAAAGGGTACCAAGTAAATCTGCTATGATGGGAGGCTTTGAAGTTAAAATAATTAATATTCATAAAATATGTTAGACCTTTGCTTGGAAGTGTAAATTTTACAGAGCAAAGATACATATGTAATTGATGAAATGCAGTATTTTTGTGCAAAGAATACTTTATTGAGTTCTCTAATGGACTAGGTAAATGGATTGCCCCATAAAAACTTTACCAAGGCAATAAAAAGTTCAAAGACATTTTTCACATTGTATGTCAGAACATCTAAACCACTGAAGTTTAAGAGTTGTAATGTGACCTTCCAACCTTGGAAAACTTGCTACAATGACTAATTATCCTGCTTTGCACTTTCAAAAGGTGATGACTGTATAGAGGTTGAGGTCTAAAGAGGAATAGGAGGGAAGTGTGTGTATGAGAGAGAGGCAGAAAAGCAATTCTGTAAACAGTCAAAGACAGAAAGTTACACCGGCTGTAACACAGGCCTAATGAAAGAAGAATGTGCATGACATAAACAAAGAGCAGAAGAGCTGATTACAACAGGAGTTTGGAGAACATCACAATGAAAGACAATGTCCTAATACCAGTAGACTAAAGACCACATATAGAACAGCAGAGGAGGTAAAATACTGTGAAGAAAGCGAAATGTGTGTGCAGGTCATTTACAATGCAGGAACTGTAACCAGTACTTGCTTGAGATAACATATATATTCTGCTCATGGCTTCATCATCTAGGAGACAAAGAGATATGACAACTAGTAAATAAAGTTTATATCATGTACATGAGAACATTACTTTGTCCTCCAGAGACGTGTTAGATGTCCATATAGAGAGAGTATATGAACTGGGATTACATGCAGTGAAGGATAGGACTGTGCAGCCAAATAGAGGAACAAAGCTTTGGGGTCAGGAGAGTTCAGAGATCAGTGGCTTTCCTCTGCCGTTATTTAGGAGGGAAGCCACCTGCGTCAGGATGCTCCATGACCAATCCATCTTCCTGGTATGCAGTGGGCATGTTTCTACTCAGGACACTAACACATCCTGTGAGGATGCTCAGAAGTAGCTTGTGGCAGAACAAGCTGATGGAGCGGGAGTTGTTTGCAGAAGGAATCAAGTCATTGCTCACCACTGATCAGATGACACTATAGCCAGAGCCCTGAGCACAGAGGGGCTCATGGGCCTTTTCTCTCCTCCATAGCAAACAGGCAAGCAGCAGCATGGGTATAGAAGGGTGTTAAATCTGATCCTGGACAGCATGGGAAAAGTGAAACCATTTTTCTTAAGGTTCCCAGGAACAGATCGGCATCACTCAAGTTTTGGTCCACAGTTCCCAGAGCTGTTAAATGCTGAGCATCTTCCGCAAGCTCTGAGCCTCCTCAGCTCCCTAGGGTTTTGATGACAGCCTAGTATTTAGTACTACTTTAGTAAAAAGCACCCTGAAAAGTCAGGGTTCTGGATGTAAGAAGCACCTCTTGGGTAGTCATAGTTGTTCCTCCTGTATGTTCAAATGTGCTTGTGTGTTCAACAAATTGTACATAACCATGCCAAATTTTTAATATGTTGTGAAATTTCTGGAGTGCTTTGGGAATATTTTGCTGTGTTTTATGCAAACTACGTGTTTCTTTGAGAGCTTTTTTTTTTTGCTTATTGAACCACTGATCATTTTCAGGAGAAAATTAACCTGTTTAATATACAAAATCTATTAGTCCATGCACTAGGAGTTGTAATTTTTTTTTTAAAAAATGATTTTTGTTGGGTTTTTTTTGTCCTGGAGGAAAGACCACACAGACTTTCACCAAGTGAAAACAGCTGTGTACAGTCTCTGGTACTTGCTTTGCAAGATAACATCTGTGTGGTCAGCATGTGCTGCAATACTTTGAGCAGACTATTTACATCTATATAAATCAGCTGTTTAGATGTGGTGATCTGCCTGAAAATAACAGTAGCTGGTCTATTCACTTGATCATCATATTATATTTGGTCAAATTGTTAAAATAATAGCTTGATATGTAGATATTTTTGTTTATTCTCTGTCTCGCAGTGTTCACTAACTGCTAGTTGGCTAGAATATTTTCCAACTTTCCAGTCCTACTCTGTGCATGATATGAAAGGGAGCACACTTTGCCTTGCTTGTGAAATTCAGTATACTAGAAAGTCTATATAATGTCTGCTTCCAACTTAATTTCCATTTAGACTGTAAGTGTCAGGAGTTTTGTGTTGCACAGGCTCTGTATTCCTGCAGAGGATAATGCTTAACATGTGTATCCAAGGTGAGTTTCCATTGTAGTTAATCAGACTCCATCAGACTTTCAAACAAATGTGATTCTGGGACTGAGTATTTCCAGATCTTTGGCTGCATCCTTATATCCAATGAGAATGCATGTATTTTATTAGATAGCTGCCTTGAGAAATATATAATTTTGCAGGATCTCATTTTTGAACATGCGTTATACTGCTGAGGTTGTGTAATAAAATGTTTTAAATGGATAATGGAGAGCATAAACTTGTGAAATAGCCCCTGGAAAAAAAATATTTTTTTCAGGTCCATTCAGTGGTGAAGAACTCGGTGTAAAGACATATGCTTTTCTGTCCTCATTTTAACAAAGACAAAGGCCACGTGGAAGAGTTGTACCATTGCTGGAGTTTGCAAACTGATGGAGTCAGTTTGTTGGTTCCATGCCATGGTTCAAAGGTGAATGCACACAAGATGAGGGAAGTCACACTTCGAGAATGTGTGTAAATGTGCTGAGAAGTAGTTGAGTGTTTCTTTATTAATTGATAGACCAGTGTAACATAAGGATGAAATAATGAATGTATCCTAGCAACTATATTTTCATTACAACCATAGCCTGTAATATTGCAATGAATGCCAGCCACATTTTATTAATTCAAGAGGGTGAGAGCAGATAATTTTAATTAATGAAACTCCTAATGCAGAAATTTGATAAGCCCCCCATTGTGGGCAACATCATTACAGTTTCATAGAGCTTTTACGGTTTCCTAAGTCTGAAAATTATGAGCTACTTCTAGGAATGTTAAGGTGGTTCCTATGCTATTCTTATTTTGCAACATAAGGGGTTTTTTTTGTTTTGTTTTGTTTTGTTTTTTGACCAGGATCTCCTGTCCTTGTTAATAACAGGGGGGAAAAAATGAAGAATGGGGGGAAATGTTTTCCATTCAAGGGAACTCCTTGGTGACACCTGAACCTATTACCTCCTGCATGTCCCACAGACCAGCTCCCCAGAAGTGAGGTGGCAGGGCAGGGCATGGACTGACCACGAGCAAGCAGGGCAGTGTGGGCTGGGGATTTCTGCTGCTGTGCCAGCAGCACACACGTGTGTTGCACAGCAGCAGCTGAACTTGTTCCTGGGCCAAGCAGCTGTCATTTAAAGAGCAACAAATGGTTTGCTGTAGAGCAGATGGAAAGGAGAATTGACCTTTTTATTTATTTGCATATCTGTGTATATAAAGACAAGATTCATACAAAAATAAAAAGTGAAAAAAAAACCAAAACAAACAACAAAACCAAGAAAAGCTTAGGATATCTATGTTATTACACATGCACAGTGGCAGAAAAATAAACCTAGTCTTTCAGCTGGTGTAATTCAGGTTAGCTTTACAAAATTTATGTTGCTACAGTGGATTTCTGCCAACTTACACCAGCTGATGATCTGGCTGATTATGTCTGTTAATTTGTTTGTGATGTCTATAATGCCTTCTTAGACATTTTAACTCTGGAGATGATTTGTTGGATTCCACATGCTCTGGGATGATTATGTTCTAAGTGAGCCAGGTCAAACCACAACTACAGGCTTTCCCTGTTGGTGCATTCCATCAATATGTTTCCATTTGCAGTTCAACCAGGGTGTACTGGCATGCATGTGCCAGCCAAATTCAGGGGAGGCACATCCCTCAGGTCTCTGGATGAAACCCAGCATTACATTCTGGTGTGTGTCCCTTAGATCCAGCACAGACAAGGGGACTGATTTTTTTTTTTTTTTTTTTTTTTTTTAGAAGAGCAGGAGGGGGGGTATCCCAGAGCCCTGCCCAGCCTACCTCTTTTCCCCCAGCCCCCTGT
>JAOEGS010007065.1:0-10238 GCA_025447755.1 Corythornis vintsioides
GCAACTCCACCACCTCTTCTTGACAGCCTATCCTTCCTGAAAAGGACATAGCCATCCATGACAGTGTTCCAGTCATGAGAGCTGTCCCCCCATGTCTCAGTGATTGCAATAAGATCATGGTCCTGAGATCGCACACAGATCTCTAGTTCATCCTGCTTGTTCTCATATTTGTGAATACATCTTCTACTGGAAATAATTTCCCCCTCTCCTCTTTAACTTGCAAGATACACAACAAAGAGGAGCATTCACGGAGGTTTTCACTGGAATTTTATTTCCTTAACACAACACACAAATGTATTAACAATATGTTTCAGTTGTCTCATCCAATAAGATTTTAAGCTTCTCTCCTGAAAAGGTTGGATGAGCTCTAGAGTTCCTGAAAGAATTTGTGTGCTGGACTTCAACTATAGTGTTTGCCAAGTGGAAGTAAACCAACATGTTGTTCTGAGATTCAAGCAGAATGTGAACAATTTTTATTTCACTACAGTGACTTCTGTTATATTTTCCTTTTATTTAAATGTTATTTGTGAGCATTCCACGTAATACTTGTTTGTGGTTCAGTACTGGTTAGATTTTTAGGTGTTTGAGTGTTGCACTTCTATGTTTTAGTTAACTAGCATGTTTGCTTAACCAAATGATAATTTGTTTCATAGGATCTTCGCTTTACTTGTCTGTATATGTCAATTGCTGCATTTATTGATGTTAAAGGCACTTAATGTCTGAATTTCTTTCATCAGAAAAAGAAGGTGTCTTTCTACAAGCGGGCACAAATACTTGTGGCCGATACGTGGAGTGTTCTAGAAGGCAAAGGAGATGGTGCTTTTTATGACATTTCTAGTCTGACTATATTTGCTGACTACAGAATTCCTCAAGTTCTTGTTCATTTAAAAGCAATGAAGTATTCTGAAAAACTAATGAAGAAACTGTGTGAAGGTTTGTTCCTACATTATTTTTATCAAGTAGTTTTAATTTTTGATATTGTAGATAATGCTGCTTTTAAAATGAAATGCTTTGTCCATGTATTGGGTTGGGGATTTTTGGTATGGGATTTTGTTTGTTGTTTGGTTGGTTTGTTGGTTTTTTGTTTGTTTGTTTGCTTGGGTTTTTGTTGGTTTTGTTGGGTTTTTTTATTCCTCTAAGGATCAAGTACTTCTTCTGTAGTGATGCAATAACAGGAAGGAACTTACTAACAATGATCTTCAAGATCCTAAGGTTATGTTTTTATAAAGATTAATCTTTAATCCAAGGAACAGATACTTAAGGGAAGATTTTGAGACACTAAGATAGTTTATCTCTGAGTTTCTGAAGGGCAGCTGTTGCTAAAACCACTTTTCAGTATGAATATAGTTGTGATTTTTGAAGTTGAGATAAAAAGATAGAAGAAGCAAGAATTTCTTCACTAGTTCAAAGATGTTACTGAAGCATGGGGATTCCTTTTTATCTGTGCTGAACTGCTACTGACAAACAAGGTAGTATTATAAGCATACACTTAAGAAAAAAGATTGCTTTAAATTAAGTTAATTGCATAAAACGAGAGTCTTGCTTTTAAGCTACTACTCTTCTGGTGTAGACTATGAACTTGAGTGAACAAAACCATAAACCAGTCGCTTCCACTGTAAATTGACTGTATTTATTTGTATTATTTATAGACATATTATTGTGCAATTTTAAAATTGCACAGCAAGATAAACAGATGAATGCTGTTATCCATTGATCTTAATGGAATGGCCATACATGTACTGAATAGATCATATAGAGAATTTATCTCTTCCATGGCCCCCTAATAAGGATATTCTCATCCAAGTGATTTAAACAAATGGGTCCCTTTGCATTTTTATATGTGTAGTTTGGGGAGATTTGGAGGGTTGATTTTGTTGTTGGTGGTGGTTTTATTTTCTTTAGTGTATTTGGGTTTTTTCTGTTGGTGTGTTTTAGTTTTGTTTTGCTTTAATTTTTAATTCTTAGAGTTATCCTGACAGAAATTATACCTTCTCCAAATTACATTTGATTATCCTTTTTTTTTTTTTTTTTTTTTTTCTCCGTAAGTTCAGAAACAGTCATATGTTGTAAAGTATAAACCAGTCACATGTTCTTTTCTTAAACCTTAGTATACTGGAGACTATTTTAATTGAATGGGAGATAAACTTAGAAGTGCATATGGAAAAAATGGAAGTAATCATTAAAAAATGTATAGTAGATTTTTTTAGCAGTTGTAGTGCAAGTCATGAAAACTGCAGTTCTAGTGTAGAATAAATGTGGAGGGGAAGAAAAAAGCAAATTCAGTCCATCCTGGTGCCTGAATTCTCTCTTGAACATAATTGCACTGTTGTCTTTCATGTTCTGCAGGAACAATTCTCCAAACTGGAGATAAAGAGGAGGTCGAGATCCGTGGCTGTTCAATTTGGTGTTGTGCATTGATCTGTAAGCACCTGCTGGAGCTCTATGAGAAGAAGGGTCAGGACATGAGTGGAAAGATCAATGCAGTTCTACTTGATTATTATCTTTGGGACTATGCCCGGGATCATAGGGAAGAGATGAAAGAGATCCCGTTTCACCGCGTGCGGTGTATATATTACTAAGTCTGCTCTGATAACGCATCAACGCAATAGCTATCTTTTGAATTGCAGTTATTCCTTTCATATGGTTGTTTGTCATACTGAATTGGAACTAGTGAAACCAAATACTCATTTTTTATGCTGTTTTAGCAGATTGCTTTGTTTTGTTTTTATTTTGTTTGTTGGTTTTTTTTATTTTCTGTAAACCTTTCTTTTACTTGCTATGATTGGAATTAACAATATACACTTTGCTGGCCAGTCGATGTTAATTGCTGGTTTATTACTCCTCATTTGCGGTCTGTACACATGCTTTCCTACGTGTATTTGCACACAGGGGCCCTGCCTGTGCATGCTGCAGCCCCCCGGGGTTGCAGGGGCGCCCCTGCGCCCAGACCCTCTAGCGCTGGCGTTTAGCCACAGTGGACGCTGAGCTGCCTCCTTCCGTGAATAAACTGTGTCGTGCCACCAGCTGCACTGAGCGTCTCTGCCTGTTGGGTGCACTGCGCGCAGCAGTAGGATTCCTAGGGAACTCCAGCCCCTTCATCCTCCGGCCGACGCGGGGCACTGTGGGCGACGGCACGCGAGGCTGGGTCGCTCAGCCTCGGGTCCGTTACCGCCGTTGCCTAGCGAGGCGCCGTAAACAACGACAGCCGACCGGTTGCAGTCCTGGCCATCTCCGCTACTGCTACACTCACTGTCGCGCCTCTCTGCCCGGGAACGGCGGCAGAGGCCGGTGAAGCGGTCCGGTGCTGGTGGAGTAGCAGGAGGGCCTAGAGAGAGGGTGCGGTTGACGCCGGAACAGTGGCGGGGCTCCGCGGCCTCCTGGTTTGCGCGACCCTGGGCAGCTCCCCGGACCTGGGCGTGATCATATTCCCGTCTCCTCTCAGGTTTGGACTGAAAGATGCACTTCGAGAGACGGCAAACGTGGGGAATGTACTGGCCCGCTCCCAAAACACCACTGCCAGCCCAGAGCCTGCCAGTACTATTTCTTCCTGCTTTCTGTCATCCAAGGGTGTGCCATGTATCTGCACCATGGTGGTTCTGTAGCTTGGGGAGGCACCTACTTCATACCCTGCATTCCCTGAGGGAGTAGAATTTCCTGTTTTCTTTTCCTAGGCTTTTGTTTATTATTTTAATTTTTAATGTAATATTAAAAGGGAGGGGGGAACTTCAGCATTTAAAGCAGTACTTGCTAGAGGATAAAAATAAAGCACCTGGAAAAATAAATGTAGAAATGGACCAAAACATGCTTTGAATGCGTAGCTAGTATGCTTATATAGCTGTTTCTGGTGGCCCTATCCTTTATGATATGAGTCTGATTTCAGTCTCATGCTTTGCTTACTTTAACTTCCGCTCAGGTACTAAAATGGTGGGTTCTTTTTTTTCAACTTCCTATTGTTTCTCAGCTCTGGATGACCAAATTGTCGATCTAAAGAGAATTAAATGAAATGCATGAAACTCTCCTCTTTGCAGAGACAGCACAACAACTGTTTAGGAAAAAAAAAAACAAACCAAAAACAAAATCACAATACAAAGCGTTTGAGTTCCATCAGTACCTGTATTGGTTTTGGAATGTTCATGAAAGAGCTGTAAAGAATTAGTATTTTCCTTTATATTTGCAGTTATGCTTACATTTTTACAGTGCTTAGGTTGTGAGAATGAATACATAGCAGTATAAAAAAATGATTGCTAACATACAATTAATAAAAAACTACATATATGCTTAAAAGTGCAAATTAAAATCAGAAGAATGCTTTACAGGTAATAATGAGATAATTCAAAATAACTTTTCCTTTGTACACAACACAGCTGCTTTCCTTGTATTTGTCAAGTTAAAAATGCTTGTTGCTTTCTAAGTGAAAGAGGGTTTAAAAACATATATATGCATATATATGCGGCTCTTGGATAAAAAGGTTTTGTTTGACTGGTTTGTGATGCATATGCAGCATGAAAGCAGGAATTTGAAAATGAGGTGATTAATTGTAAGCATGTGCTGTATCAACGTTTATTAACAAGTCCTTACAATTTTGATGCTTCATATGCCTGTGATATGTCCACATAGAAAAACAGGCAATTTTCAGACTTAGGTTTAAGTCTGATAGATTGGAAATTTACAGAGGTAAAATTAATGTACTAATTGATTTAACAGGTATTAACAGAGCTGCTTTTATATCGGTTACTTTTAAAGACACTAATGGTGCTTACTTACCCTTTAGGAGCAATCAACTTTCTACTTCGGTGGGAAATCAGTTCTTACATAACATGGAATATTTTTTCTCTTAGTTGCAGACAGATTCTTTTTGGCTGTGAATACTGAGTGGGGGAGCACAGGGATGGAGTCTGGCATGGAGGAGATCCCAGTTAAAGTTGCAGTTCGAGTTAGACCTCTGCTTTCCAAAGAAATACTTCATAACCACCAAGTGTGCGTGAGATTAGTCCCAAATACACAACAAATTATCATTGGGAAAGACCGTGTCTTCACCTTTGATTTTGTATTTAGCAAAAAGTCAACCCAAGAAGAAGTTTATACTGTTTGCATTAAGCCACTTCTACTGTCTTTGATTGAGGGATACAATGCTACAGTGTTTGCATATGGACAGACAGGTTCTGGGAAGACTTACACCATTGGAGGTGGCCATGTTGGTAGGTTTTAGAAAGTGTGGGGGTTTTATACAGTTTATAAAGTGCTCTTTCTCATTGCCTATTTTAAAATTATAATTTTTAAGTATTTTTTTCTGCAATGCAGGATTTTGGAGATTCTTACTACATTTACCATACCTTGAAAATGTCTACTTTAGGCAATTAATTGATTGATTGTTCACTGTTTATGTGGTTGGTCTGTTTTGTTGTGGGCTTTTTTTTTGTTTTGTTTTTGAGAGACATTTCTATGATAACTCAAAATTTACAATTTAAGTCTTCCAACTGGTTATTAGTAGATTATCTAAATCTCTTGCTAGGTATTAAAATTATCCTTTTAGTTAGAATCACAGTCACAGAATCATGTAGGTTGGAAAAGACCTGTAAGATCAAGTCCAACCATAAACCTAACACCGCTACATCCACCACCTAACCATGTCCCTCAGCACCACACTTAAGTATCTTTTAAATACTCCAGGGATGGTGACTCCACCACTTCCCTAGGCAGCCTGTTAATGGTGCTTTATAACCCTTTCAGTGAAGAAGTGTTTCCTAATGCTCAACATAAACCTTCCTTGGCATAACTTGAGGCTGTTCATTCATAGATATTCATAGATTCATAGATATTAGGGGTTGGAAGGGACCTAGAAGATCATCTAGTCCAACCCCCCTGCCTCACTCTCATCCTGTCACTTGTTATTTGGAAGAAGAGACCAATGCCCACCTGACTACACTATCTTTTCAGGGAACATTAGAGAAGGATGAGGTCTCCCCTCAGCCTCATTTTCTTCAGACTAAACAACCCTGGTTATAGATGAAGCTAAAGTCAAAGATCAATAGTTCAGCAAACTACTGAACATGTTCTAAACAGTTATAAAAGAAAAGCCCCAGACAAACATGTTTTTTACAAAATCTAACTGCCCATTTTCAAATGATTAAGTTGACTTCCAGTACTTGAACTTAAACCTAAGTATTTACACCTTGGACATGACAAGGCTTTTTTCTATTTGGTCCTTCCCTGATGATCACTGTTCACAAAAATAAAGGTTAAAGAGGCTGAAGAGACAGACTTCAGGCTGGTTTTTTTTTTTCTTCTGAGATTCGAGCAGGAGGAATAAAGAAGAAATCTGTACTCTGACGAGTGTAGACTCCATATTTTTAAAAACTTAAATGAATATAACATTGTGTAATTTAGAACATAACTTTGAATCCAGTTAATGGATGCAAACAAATATTCTTAACCCCAGATAAACGACTATTTACAACAACCCTTGGGAATGCTAAACTCATCAGATCCCTTAGTTTTTTGAGTAGTGAATCAAACAGACCTCTTAATCTTCAGACTTTGTAAGTTTTGTGGTAGAATGACTGCAAGCTTCTGCAACATCTTTACTTGTATTTTAGCATCAGTTGCAGAGGAGGAAAAGGGAATAATCCCACGAGCTATTCAGGAATTATTTCAGCATATTTCTGAAAACCGTGACATTGACTTCCATGTGAAAGTATCCTACATAGAGGTTTACAAAGAAGAACTTCGAGATTTACTGGAGTTGGAGACCTCAGTGAAAGAATTACATATCCGAGAAGATGAAAAGGGGAATACAGGTAGGATTTTGGCTCTAACATTTGATGTGTTTAGTTTTAGTTATGTGTCCAATTTATTCTTGCCTTCTCTTGAAAGAACTGTTCATTACTAATACTAGAAAAATGTTAAGTTTTCAGAATATAAACTCAGTTTCGTTGGTATGAAGTATTTTGGGGTTTAGATGCCTGTGAACAATATAGATGTTCCATCTGAAATAAATTATATAGTAGAAATAAAGTTACTACTTCAGAATTCTTTATATTCTAATTGTTCTGTTTGTACAATATTAATATTCTGTTCTCTCTTCAGTGATGTTTGAGTCAGCTTCAGTAGATTGTGCTAGGACATTTCCCATCCTTCATTGAAACAAAGGACAATATTTTGTATGGTTGGTAGGAGTACTTGGTAGAAGTGCACTTCCATATTTTTAGATTAACAACAGGTACATGTCCAAGAGGTCCAACTACCCAAGCTTAATAGAATAGACTTTCTGTTCTTACTATAGGCTATGAATCATTTGTAGTACTTTTTTTTTTTTCTTCTTTTTCTTGTTTATTTTAAACTGTCAAACTATAATTTGAGCTGACTGTTCATACTTCTTATAGGTATCACTACACTGGAAATTGCATATAGCACTGTAAATTGTTAAAGCTATGTATTGTGTTTTAAGATATTTTTTTTTTAAATGCTATGCCATAATACACCCCTATATTAAATATCTGCAGGTTTCAGATGTGTTGTACCTCATGCTTTTCACATATTGATGTCTTCTGTTTCTATAATCTATGACCTCTTAATCAGGCTTGTCCATTTCTCTAATATGTGTTTATATTTTGACTATTGCTAATGGATGGAAACTTTTACTGAAGAGTTTAAATTGTTCTTTCTTGGTTTGATGCTTGAAGTGATTATCGGCGCCAAGGAATTCCAAGTAGAATGTGCAGATGAAGTGATAAGCCTATTGAAAAGCGGCAATGCAGCTCGTCACACAGGCACAACACAAATGAATGAGCATTCTAGTCGATCTCATGCCATTTTTACCATCAATATTTGCCAGAAACAGCTTGCAGAGCCTCAAAAAATTACTGATGCTGCACAGGATTCATCTTGGAAACCAGTCCAGATAATTGCTTCAAAGTTTCATTTTGTGGATTTGGCAGGATCAGAGAGGGTGACAAAGACTGGAAATACTGGTGAGCGCTTCAAAGAATCAATTCAGATCAACACTGGTCTGTTAGCCTTGGGAAATGTCATCAGTGCTCTTGGAGACCCAAAACGGAAAAGTGTACATATTCCATACAGAGATGCTAAAATCACTCGTATTCTGAAGGACTCCCTTGGAGGAAATGCCAAGACAGTCATGATAACGTGTATAAGTCCATCTTCTTCAGACTTTGATGAATCTTTAAATTCCCTCAAATATGCCAACAGAGCCAAAAATATCAGAAATAAACCAGTTGTAAATGACAATCCTGACCAAGACCGGATTGATGAAATGGAACTTGAAATCAGATTGCTTCGAGAAGCTTTGCAGAACCAGCAAGTCAGTAGTCAGTGTTCACACAATGTAAATCAAGAAAGATCTCGTATCAGTTCACTTGAAGAACAGCTCATGAGGCTTCGGGTTCAATGTTTAAGTTACAGAAATTGTGTAGATGAAGCCTTCCCCTTTCTGGTTGATTTGAGTGGTGATGTTAGCTTAAAAAGAAGTCAGCGGGACAGGTTGCAGAGCTGGATCACCATGGTACAGGAAGTAAGGAAGGAAGCTCTGAGCATTCAGGAAACTGACACAGGGACTGGGACCAGCCATGAACGTCATCACATCACAGTTCTTCAGCTAAAGACAGAATTAAAGAAATGCCAGGTATTTAATTATAAGTTTATTATTTAAATAACTGTGAAACAGTAGTCTGCTAAAACTTGAATCCAGCTTCAAAAGATGTAAAACCTACACTTAGTGTACTTAATTTGAGAATTGAAACAATTCACAATCTTGGGTGTTTGTTTGGTTTTTTTTGTTAGGTTGTTTTGTGTCTGATTCCTGGGACATAGCTTTGTTTTAATGGATAATTGAATAGACAACCATCATGTTTTGGCTAGTCAGTTTCAAGGTGATTCTATGAGACTGAGCTATTTTATCCATTAGATTCTTGGCTTTAGCTATGCTAGTGTGCTAAATCTGGCTGGGACAGGGTTAATTTTCTTCATAGCAGCCCACAGGAGGCTGTGTTTTAGATTTTTGACTGATACAATGCTGTTAACACAGTGATGTAGTCTTGTAGAACAGTGTTTGCAAAAAGCTGTTTCTGTTTCTGCCTCCGCCTCCTGTTGAATAGATTGGAGGTTGCACAAAGTGTTGAACTTAGGCACGACCAAGCACATTACCTGTGCTAACCAAAGAGGTATTTCATGCCATATAACATTATGCTCAGCAACTGAACAGGAGAGAATGGGGTTCAGGGAGGTTAGCTGTATTTTGCCTGGAACTGTCAGGGTATCCATCAGCCTTAGCAGGTCGTGAGTGATTGCTTTTGCATCATTTGTTTTGGTTTATTCTCATCCTCTTTTCTTTCACTACACCTTTACTTACCAAACAATTTCTATCTCCACCCACAAGCTTTCTTGCTTTTACTCTTCCGTTGCTCATCCCACTGGAGTTGGGGTAGGGAATGAGCAAGTGGCTGGCTGTGCTTAGCTGCCAGCTGGGCAGGCAACATGTAATTTTGCTGGCAACCATATGGTTCAAGGCTTTCACGATAATACCATGTTTTCTTAGACTGTGGTAAATTAAATTTCCAGCTGTTATGCTTTCTTTTTTTGATTGGCTGTTACAGATCATGATGCTGCTATATTCACTTCTGGTGCTGACTTACATTTTTCCTCACGTATTCTGATGCTTGATTCTTTCTTACCTCTTCACAGACTCCAAGAATAATTAGTGACTGTTTTCAGATTTTGCTGTTTAGTCCGTTGTTGCTTATCCCTTTGTTTTCCTTTACTTGTGTGAGATATAATAAAACCACTGTCCTTCAGACTAACCTTGTATTTGGGTCTTAGATCAGTGATGTTCAAGTACTCCAAGAATCATCGCATAGACAAAACCAGCGACTCCATCTTTCCCCTTTTCTCCTCTGAGATACATCTTGTGGAGATAGGAAAGAATGGCACCCATTCCTTCCTTTCCTCCAGGACAGGATTTTATAGCCTTGATGTAATGGTTTCTCAGTTCCTTCAATATCTTTGTGTAATCAGACTGTTCACACTAGTGTTTGTTGTGATTCAGATTTTGATTACTGTTCATAAGATTAAACAAGTAATTGAAGGTGCCACACAAGAACATACTCTAAGGCAATTGATCGCAGGAGTAGCAGGATTAATATATTAATAGATTCATAGATATTAGGGGTTGGAAGAGACCTAGAAGATCATCTAGTCCAACCCCCCTGCCTGAGCAGGATCAC
>JAOEGS010007066.1:0-14828 GCA_025447755.1 Corythornis vintsioides
ATATAATGGAAACTGAATTGGGCCACTAACTCTCTTTTTAAGGTGTGAACTGAGCATTTAACCATATGAAAAGTTTATCCTAAACCAAATAGCTCATTACTTTCTGGAGAAATAATATATTAACTTTCAGATGCTGCAAAACACAAATAATTTTTCAGATATTTCAGCTTCAGGCTTCCTTTTTGCTACCACAGGAACACCCCTGATACCTTAAAAATATGTTTTATAGAAAGCATTTTTAAAACCTCATCATCTGCCAAGATACATGAATATTGATGTGTTCACATTAATATCTCCTGGAGCAGCTGAAAACCCAATTTGTCATGACTTAATGGGAATTATATGTAGCAGAGCAACAAGTGACAGGGCCTTAATTAAAGCAAAATTGATCCAGTATCTGAGCAACTCTAATAAACATATAGTTTTGTTTTTAATGTTCTGTATGTTTTCACTGACATGTGGAGGCAGCCAGTGTTGAACTGCTTGGGAAGGTAAAACCCAGAATGGGACAGGCACAGATTATCACTTGGAATGTGATAAAACACTCAGTTCCTCTGGGCTTTAGCTACAGTAATCATAGAAAAGATGGACATATCAAATTCTTTTTCCCTTAGATTCCAAAACAAGAGATGAACCGAGATACCTCGATATTGAGGATACCAAATTCATTTCATAGCACAAATAAAAGTCATTATTAGAATTTATTTTGGTTCTAGGACAAATGAAATCTGGCTATTCACCAGAAAACTATTTTTTTTTTCCTTCACCCTTCATTGTACTACAAGTTGCTTGTTTGTGGGATGGTCAGGGGCTCTTCAGTGCCATGGATTCTCTTTGGAAACCTGGCATTCCCAGCCTTCCTCTGTATCCAGAGGTGTGGTGAAAGAACTTCTGACTCAATGCAGTCCATGCACTATATTTGGAAACTGGAAATCTGACCATCATCGAGGGAAAAGTGCCCAAAAAGATTAATTCTGTCTTAATATAAGTAGTAGGCTCTTAGTTGCTCTCTGTCCCTGAGATCAGCCAGAAGGAGATGTGCCAGACAGACATCTCCCTATCCAATATTGATGAGCAGCAGCAGGGCCATGCAGCCCCTTCAGTCTCATGGCTGACTTCCAGAAAGGTGCATGGGAGTTAACTAGATGGATTGGAAGGTGCTCCTGTGCTGCTGTGGTTTTGGATAGAACAGGTCTGGCTGTTGGGTGGAGTTTTCTGTTGAACCTGCACCATGGAACCAAACAGCAGCAGCAGTCTGGGGGAAGCATCACTGAGTCAGCTTTCCACTGGTTTAGGGAAAACACTGCCCTGTTTGGAACAGGGCTGTTTCTCATGGGTATTTGTTGTTGTTTTCATGTCAGTTGCAAACTACAATGTGGTTGGGAAGAGCCTGCTCATAGCAAATCCACACCCTGGGACAATTGCTCCAGTCACCTCTGCTGGGGGTGGGAAGAAGGTGCTTTCCTGCAACCCAGCCTTGGCTGACAGATGGAGCTACAACAGGCTACAGAGTTCCAAAATTTTTTATCCAGAAGCAATATAAAACCACTCACTCTTAGCTACAGTTTAGTAAAACAAATACTGAAGCATCAAATATTAACTATTAAAAAAAAAAGAATAAAATATGTCCAAATTATGTAAGCTCTTAAGAGCAACTTCTTACTAAGTGTAATTAAAATACTGATGTAGACTTGGCTTCTGCATATAACTGAACTTGAAAGGAGGTTTTTGTTCTTTTGAGTTTTGAAGAATTTATTGCAAAAATTCCAGTAAACAAAAATCTGTGCACCGTGGCAAGAATGAAGAGGGGGGGGGAAAAGAACAATAGTACCACTTTGTTCAGCCTGTAAGTAAAAGCATTGGGTGAGACAGTTGACAGCTTTGATGTAGAAGGATTCTTCCAGGTAAAACTAAATTTCTGGGTGATTGTCTATTTTTTAATCTGGAATCACGATTTTGGTACTTTACAGATTGAAGATGCTCTTGCTCTGAGTGGGTGTGTTCATTCCTGTCTTGAGGAGCTCAGCAATGACAGCCAACATGTTACTTTATTTAATTCTTCTAGAGTCAGTTTGTACTGTTTGCTTGGAAGCCAAGAAATATTATACAGTGACTATTGTGGGATTCTGATTTTTAAGCAGCTTTTCTGTGTTAAGAATTGTGATAAGTGATTAAGAGGTAACACTGGCAGTGAAGTAACTTAATGTTCATATAGGAAGTGAATGACAGCAGCTGGCTGCCCTGGAGGTCCCTGCATGGTCAGATAGCTCTTTTTGGAGCTCTGTTCACCATTCCTGATTGGCCTGGCACCCTCTGTTGTCTTAAACTTATAATTTTCCTTTGCTACCTGTAAGGAAAGGGCTACAAAACCAGTATATTCTTCCTCAAACAAACAAACAAGCAAACAGAAAACCCAACAAACCTGCTGGGAGGTTGTTGCAATGATGCAATGTTCATGGTCTGCCAAGGAATTGCATTTAGCCAGTTTTAGCCAAAGGCTGGGTACTAAAATACAAGTCTTGAAAGAGAAACAGAAACCATTCAAGAGAGTTTCTGGGAATATACATTTCCTATAAAGACCAAAAAAAAAAGGGGAGGGGTATTAAGGTGAAGGCTACTTGTCTTTTTTTTTCTTTAAAGGACTGCAGATGGACTTGAACTTTCAAAAATCACTTTTTAATAAAGGTTTATGCTGCCATTTCAGATTCCTCTCTAATTGAGTGAATCCCATAGGTGCTACAGTAGAATATTTTCTACTTCCTGCTCTTCCCATCACTCAGCTACCCAGTTTTCCTCAGGGCCATGAGTCTTGTGCATTGATTCTCTGAAATTTTCAACTGGATCAGAAGTAGCATTTGCAAGTAATGCCAGTGATGTAAAGAGCCAATAGCAGTTACTTTCTTGGGGGGAAAAAAAAATAGGAAATGGTGCAGATTTGTTGGGGCAGACTGCATTCTTAAAACATTTAAACATTAAGGAGAAAATATTCAGCTTCTCATATCAAGCCATTATGAGAAAAAGCCTAATAACCAACCTCAAAATGACCCCCAAAAAAAGTCTGTGCTAGGTAATATTTGCTTTCTAAAGCAGAACATCACCTACCACTTAAAATTCTCTGGAAGACAGCAGTAAAACAGCAGAGGAGGCTGGATTCAGCATCAGCTCAATCCACCATGAACAGCTATGAGGAAATGTTATGTTTTAGATGCTGGAATGGAGTGTGCACACAGGCAAACACAGTTTGCTGTGCCTTTGGCCTCTCTATTTTCTCCTGGGTTTCATGCTGTTGCCTTTCAGTACCCTAACATCAACAGATAATATCATCTAGTTCCTGTGAACAAGAACAGCTATTTCTCTCTTGAAAAGGACTCTTCAAATCCTACTGGTTTTCTGGTTTGTCACACTGGGGTTCTTCAGCACCAAACCAAGCTGGAGGCACTGGCAATGCTGGCAGTTTTGTGCAGTCTGCTAAAGGACTAGAACCAGTCTTCCCACCTTAGATGTCCTCTTGGGGCAAAAATGCCATCTTGTCATTCTGAAGGCTCCAACAAACAGCTGATACAAGGTACCTCTACATGATGAAGGTGCAGAAACCAACCTGTCTCACCAGCCTTTGGTCAACTGCCCAGGTGTGGTATGAGGAGGGGACAGAACCCCCATGGCACGCACCAGGAGGACCAACACATCAGGAGATGCCAACTACTACACATTTTTCTCTTCATCCCTATCAAGTCTTTTATAAGTGGCCACTTCTGCCCAGGCTGCATAGGAATTAGAGCTTGTTAGCAGACTGCTGCTCTCCTGTTTCCCCTGCACTGTGCTTCATGCCAAACCCAGAAGACTGCAGGACTTTAGTCGTAAAGCAAAAAACTAATCAATAAATCTGGGCAGGTTGTGCTGCTCAGTGACAGGTTTGCACTGCCTAGATGGCTGCATTTTCATGGAGACAAAAATAGTTAATACCACACTCGCATGCAAAGAAGTAGTCATCTGCTTCTTATCTAATGTGGAATTCAATAATTCCTATAATTGATCTTCATTGACAGTTTATGCAAGCTCACTCACCCACACTGCACATATTGTGCTTCCTGACATGATTCCAAACATAGACTATGATATTTCAACAGAGGAAGCTTGTTAAATCAGGTCAAACAAAATAAAGAGTCAGAATCTGCTGCAAGTCTTTGCAGCTGTCTTTTCCTTTCCCCCATGCCAGGTTCTGCTCCCTACCCCCTCCCCCCCCAAAAAAAATTAATCCCAACTACTTGAATTTTTGTAATCAGCTAAAAATACAAAGCCCAGTTTTTTTCAATGCTGGTAAGCTTCAGGAGAAAAACACATCATCATTTTCTCCCCAGATGCTGGACTATTACTGTTGATCAGACATAACTGCCTGTCTTTATTGTTTCCACATGGTTTGATTTTCCCTGGAAGTGCCATATATATTCTAATGATCTGCTGAATTAAAAGAATTCTAAATGGCTTCCCTATTGATGAGACACTATTTCTGAGGTAGGCCAATAAAGGACATTTTTTCTCATAGACAAAGCAACACACAAATTACGGAGATGATATTGGGTCTTCAGGTGTTTGAGAGATCTGTATCATTTCATAGAAACACAAATAATAGATTTTACACTTATAATTATTGTAAATAAAGAGGAATATTATTTTTCTGTTTTATAAACACAATCCCTTGACTAGCCAGCATCTTCCAGCTATTTCAGATTACTCTTATTCTCAAAAAAACTGAGATATAGGAAGAGTTTATCAGGCTCAAGTTAACTAGAAACATGTTAAATAGCAGACACAAAAGGCTGGAGAATCATTTCCAGAGCATATGCTAGCACAGGGAAAGCCCTGCTTTGTCTATAAATACTAACAAAACTCCAGCTTTTTAAACAAAGAATTATTTGAAGCTGAGAGCAAGGCACTTTTCCAAAGATGCAGATTCCATTATTACAGATTCTCTTTCCAACTGTAAGACCTGATTCTATAGCGGCTGAGGAAATGATTCCCATAAATAACCTCCTTCACCTGCAAGCCTTCTCCCTCAGCAGCTGGTGAGTAACTCCTGACAGGGATGCTGCACCTTCCAGGGCTAGAAAGTAACCAGGAGACAAAGGGAAGCAACAGCAGGTGACACAAGCCCTGTTGCAATAAAAATCAAAATACCCATTCATACCTCTCATGCCCACAGTAAGTTCCTAGGGAGGCTCTTCCCAGGAGAGGGATGTTGGGGTGCTCTGAGACAGTATTTCATGAGCTCTGCAGATGTACCATTTTCTGTGGAAGCATCTTCTTTTTCTCACAAACTTCTGAAACTCCAACCAAACACAAACACTTGAAGGGTGAGCCCAGAAATATTTGTGTTGCTTGGATATAGGTTACTCTTTTGGAGTGAAAAAGTGGAGTAAAAGTGACACAGCCTGTGCCTTGCCTGGCACTGTATAGCACAAAACAGACCCAGGGAGTAACAGGATGAGTAACTTTTGGCCTGTGTGGCACAGGCACTCATAATAGTCTCTTTTAGGAGAATTTTCAATAAAGCTTTGGAAAGTAGTTGCTTCCCTCCCTTCTGGCCTTGGCTGAAGTTTCTTCACTTAGATATTCTGGGAAGCAGTACTCATCTAGCTATGCAAAGTCTTTGAATCAAAACAGAGAAGGAAAATTTAAAAATTGATTTAAATTTTTCATATAAGGCTACATCTGACACTAACCTAAAATGATTATACAGGCAAAATTTATATTCATTTCAACTAAGGTGTTCTTTTAATAGTAGTGTTTCTGAAAGAAGCCAGGTTTGTAGAGAGGTAACACAAGCTGGCCCACGGCACAGAAATAATGCACTTGAGAAGACTTTTGATGACTCTTCCTGCCCAACGGGGTTGACTTCATGTGATTCAAAAGCTCTTGTCAGGCAAAAGTCCAGAAGCTTTATAAAATAACCTGATCTCCAAGAGAGAAGAATCACAGTGCAAAGCATGACAGGTATGAAAAGGCAATCAGCCAAAGCCAGCTCTGCTGGAGAGCCTGAATTGCTGGGGAGTTTTATCAAACCCTCTGCATCTGAGATGAAAGGCTGCCAAGTAAGCAAAGCACACACAGCATCTCTTACAACAGCATGTCAAAGGATTCATCAATTCCAACCAATAATTTTTGGCTTCATGTTTGTCACCTCTTTCATTTCTCACCTTGCAGGTCACGCTGCTCTCACCCCCCCCATGGGAGAAGTTGACAGTGAACCCAGGCTGAAGCTGCACTAAACATTGATAAATATCATTTCTGATGAGCCTGAGCTTGCCCAGCCTCTGCAGGCATGGAGTGCTGGAAAGCAAAATGGGAAAAGGGAAAATGAGAACAAGAAGATACTTTCTTCAGTTAATGTTCATATCTGAATTGCACCCCCATATGGATGGTGTGTGGGTGAGTATTAGATTGAAGCAGTTAACTGAATGCTGAATGTTAGGGACAAATATAGTCTATGCACTTCCTAGCATGTCGAGAAGCACACAAAGCAATAATATGGGAAAGGCAAGAGAGAAAGACAAAGGAAACTTTTAATATTAAGGTTTATTTTTAGGTCATATATCGAATTAAGGTTTGGCTGTTCCATAGAACACCCACACACGTGCAGCAGAGCAAAGATTCTGATGAATGTGACACTCAAAGTACCACAACTTTCTCCATGGTTGTTTCTTTTTCATGTAATGTAGTTAGTTAATTAGATCTCCTCTGATCAATCATTGAATTACTGCTTCAAAAGGCATTATGATATGATGAGAGTGCCTCACAGCAGTTAAGCACTTTGATTTTTCTGTCCTAACACATTTACAGCTACTGGGTATTGGGTCTTTCCAGCAGGAATAAAGAAATAATTTATCTTTTTTAAAATTGCAAGTACAATTGATCTCACAATTTTAAAACTGACCAGTAAAATGACTGTGAAATTGATTCATTCTCTCCCCTTTTCCCTTCTGGTATTTAAGACTAATCTCTTTCATGTTTTCCATGTGTCTCATGTTTTGATCTCAAGCTCTTTTGAGGCTGTGACCTTCTCTCTTGCCCATGTTCTATTCAGCTCTTTTAATACCACCACTGTTACACATCTGTGACCTCATCTGAGCTACAGGGTCTCCTTCCTTGATCCTCAGGAGTCTGGCTCCAAAGCCAAAGCAGTGCAGTCATTACAGGAAGATACCAACACAATCTCTTTTGTTTTCCTCTCACAACCTGGCCCCTAAAGGCAGATTGGGATCCAAGGGCTAAGACTGTAGGTTACATCTGCTCCCAGATGGGATTTGTGAATGACCTGGCACTGAGAACTGTTGGCTGGTTGCTGCTTTGGCTTCTCTTCATGCCTCTGGGAAAGGGGGACTGTGATTACAGGACACTGTTACCCCAAGACTTGCCTCAATATAGTTTCTGTGAAGAGCTTTGGACTCCTTGGACAGCAAACAGCATGGGAAGAGACATGTCATTTGGGGAAAAGCCTGGTTTTGCTGTCTCTCCAAAACCAGGTGACATTACATCTGTAATATTCAGGTGTCTCTGCATAGTGACTTACAGAGAAGTTCTTACACAAGCAGCAAAGCAGACAAAAAGCTTTCAGTCATGCTTCTGATAGGGATGCAAGACCCCAGATGGGGAGAAAACATGCACTGGTGGGGTTTTTTTTGAGCAGTATAAATGATGAAAAACAATTCACTTTTTAATCCTCAAGAAAGTCACCTGCCAGATGACAGACAGCTCAACTGTAGTATAGGAAGTTCTGTAGCTGCCTTTCCAGCAGGATACTAAAGCCTGCAGGTAATTAAACAACAGACACCAATACACATAATTCAGTAGTGTGCCTTAGCTATTATTTGGCAATTCTTTTTCTCTTGAAAACTCTTATACATATATATGAGCTTAAAATGGAAATTACTCATAACAAGTTTCATTTCACTGTGACTTTCTCACACAGCAATATGCAACCACATTTGTATAAAACCCCAAATCTCTTTCACTGCCAGATGAAGCTGACCTGCACTCTTGACAAGAAGTCTGCTATTCTGAATTTGAATGTGCTACCTGTTACGTGGGCAGCAGACCCCAGAGAGATGAGACACCAGTCTGGCAACTTTCCCTTCTGTGATGTGGAAAGGTACTGACAAACAAGGGAATTTAGAAACCAGGATGAGAAGACACAGGATTTTCCTTTTTCTAGCAAGATTTAAGACCCGAGTATTTTTATAGCAGGGTTGATTATAACTCCTAAATTAAACCCCAATACTCAAGAAGGGAAAGTAATTATCTGCTGGAAGCACTGTTGTTAGTACTACCAGTGTTCCCCATGGCCAGGCTGGCAGAGGAAAAACAGGTTTCCAGGTGCCCTCCAGAGCCAAGGAGAGGAGAGGTTCCTGCTCTGAACCACCCTGAAAAGCCTCTTTTTCTGGGGCCCAGGTAGGCTGATGTCCCTGGGCACCCCTATCCTGAGTTTTCACACACATTCCTTTTCTTTCTGAAAGCTGTTTCAGGAGGAATGGGCATTTTGAATAGAAGCCACTTGATTTAAGAGGTTTTGTTACTTCTTCCATTCCTTTTTTAGTGGTGGCTGCTTTCTGAACACCTGTTTCAACCCCAAGGAATCTGTTTCTCATGAGCTAATATTTCATAAATACTCCAGAGCAATTCAGTCAATATTAAGAACCAATACATGGCTTTTCCAGCTTGAACTGATATGAGCAAGGTGAAAAAGAAGAATGTTTCCAAATGCAATCCTATAACCAGAACACACAGACAGACATCTCACCCTGCCTGCCTCCTGCCTGTCCAGCCTCTGCATCCAGATGCCAAAAAGATCAGACATTTATCTTCAGGCTGCAGATGAACATATATAAGGTAACAATGCTCATTTTAGTAACTGAAACATTTAAAAGAAACACAGTCTGAAAGCATTAAAAAGCAGAAGGATGCTGGGAAATAGCATTGACTAACTGAGGCTAATGCAAGGTTCCTCAGCCATGCAGAATGAGCTTCAGCTAACCAGGAGCAACTTAATTACCTCTGTTCAATGAGTTCTCACCCACTTATTTATTGTAGCTCATGGTCCTGAAAACACTCTGGGGAAGAAAGGCTGCTCCTCTTACAGGTAATGGGTGCTGCAGAAACTCTTTCTGAAAGCTTCTGTGCCACACATACCCAGGATGTCTCCATACAGGCAGCATTGTCTGGATCCTAATGATGTGACAGCCCAGGTTCTGTAATTTAAAGTAAATAAGGAGATCTCTTCACACCAGCTGAAAGGGTAGGTTTTGTCTGAACAGATACTCCAAACCAAAAAATGCCTCAAGAATGCTGATTCCTGTCTCTTAAGGCAAGAAATTAGCAGTAGCTGGGAAGGAAACTCTGTTGGACATACAACCTCTCTGAAAAGTTTAAATGATTGAACAGGAGCCAAGAGGTTCTCAGACTATCAGCCTCTTTCAGTGTCCAGTCCAGGATAAATCTTGGTCTAAAAGACAAAAGGACACATCCTTCCTGCCACAGCCATGGCAGCATTGGCCACAGCACAGCCAGGGCAAGATTGGTGGAGCCCAGGAGGCCTGAGGATGGAACACAAATGTTCTCCAAAGCCAAGTTGGCAGAGAGGTCACCTAAACATGCACAGGAACAAGGTCATTTTCATTTCACTGGCCACACATTCTCTTATTAGGAATAGTAAGTGACCAGATCCTGCACAGGTGCAAAGGTGCTGGTATTTGTACCAAAGAGTTAATAGGTCCTAAGAGTCAATTATTACACAAATAAATACATAACTAAAAATCTGTTACCCTGTACTCCTTACTTGCAAACTTCTTGCTCCCAAGAAGTGAATCAGAAGTCAATCTTCAGATAATTTATAGAATACCAGTTTCCATAACAACATAACTGCTCAATGAGGCAAAAATACCTGGCAGAATTGCCATTATCATGAAATAATTGACCACACAACTGCGAGTGAAGGAGGTTGTCAACATGGTCAATTACAGTCCAATAATGCTAGATCAAAACCATCACCCCTAACACGAGTCACTGAATTGCAGCATGTAAATAAGAAGCAGTGGAAGGTGTAACAAAGAAGTACTTTCCCCACAGCAAAGCACAAAGTCCCATCTAATCATTTAATGCTTGCAGAACTCCATAGACAACACTATGACAGGTCATTTTAGGACTTAATGGTATCCTATGAAGAAAAACAAGCAAGAACATCTCAGTTTGTCCATATGCTCCCAACCCTTTGGAAGCTTGTCCTAGTGAAAAGGAGCCAGCTTGAATCCTGTCTGTGTCTGAAGTTTACCTGGAGCAGGGTAAGCTGAAAAGGAGTCCTAGGTACAAAGCAGCATGTCTGTCACATGGCTAGGTGTGAAATGAAGCCAAACTGCCAGCAAACTCCCCTAACAAATCAAACCAGCCTGGAACATTGGCCTTGCAACCCCACGAGTTCCAGGGTAGTTCTGCTTGTTCCCAGCACTGCCAGCTTTGTCCTGGAAGAGCCTGTAACAGCTTCCAAAGTTCACACTGGAAACAGTGACTAAAGCTGTAATACAAAGTATTTACATCTCTAACTTACCCCAGCACGATAAATGTGCCATATCACAAGTCAAACCTACTCTGCTACTCTTTTCCCTTCCACCCCTTGCTCCGTGAGCACAGGCAGGAGGGTGAGCACAGCCAAGTGTCAGCTCTGTCCTGCAGCAGTCCTGACTCACCCAGGACGTGCTTTACACCCTGCACAGGCAAGGGATTTTCCCCCTGCCTTGGATGTGATGAGTCACCCTGGACGAGTGCAGCTCTGCTTTAGCTCTCAGAATATCCACAGCCTTGGGAAACACCAAACTCTGTGGGGGTCTCGAGTCTTGGAAAGAATGAGGATGGTCCTTTATTTTACCACGTTTCTTGGCTAACACTCCTAACAGCTTTCTTTTCCCTTCTGTTTAACCTGAAATTTCTGTTCTCCCTTACCAACCTTTGCAAATACACTTCCCATCTTGTACTTCCACTAGCCAGCAGCAGGGAAAACCTGGGAACGTTCATGCCAGGTAGCTCTGGACATTACAGAAGCAAAGAGGAGAAAAAAAGGTCATGCTTGAGTCTTATCTCTGGCTTTGCAGTTCTGGTCTGCTTCAAAAGCAAGGCACGTCCTTCCTTTCATTATTCAGCAGGGGATCTGCAAACTCTGAGCAAACTCTGTCAGGCTGCCTGCACCTCTTGCAGCAGCAGGAGGCTGTGGCACACTGAAACACCCCAGCACGGGGGGAAATAACTAAAACATTTGTCAAAAATCGAGTGCAGTAAAGCAAAGAGAAAAAAAATAAAGCAATTAATCATTCTAAAAGATGAGAGAGAAAGAGAGCATGGCAAAAGCAACCTGATAGCTTGTGCTGCCTCCCTGGGACTGACAGGAAGATTAAGGATGCTGAGGGGAATTCCTCTCTCACCACAGCTTTAAAGATGCTGATGGGAATTCCTCTCTCAGCACAGCTTTAAAAGCAGAGGACAATGATCTACTTTTACAGGTCTGGCTGTGTGTTTTTCTCCCCTTATTCTAAATAAAAGAGGATGATCCTTCCCAGGGCTTGTTTTCTGAGAGCTGCCCTCACAGCTCAGGTGAAAGTATCGATTGGAGCACTTGGACATTTGTTGAATTTACTGCTTTTTTGATGGGTGAAAACCACTTTGTTCTGCTTAACTCATCCAGTCCTGTGTACAGTATTTGTGCCGAGGTCCAGGCTTCCTTGGTGACGATCCCTGGAAGGCAGAATGCTAATAGCAAAGCATGGCTTTGACTTGGCACTGGGCTTGAAGAGCCTGCAGAGCTTAGAGTTCACCTCTCCCTGACCCGCCCAGGAGGACAATGCACACGGCCAGATCCAGAGCTTAAGCTGGATTGCCTGTTTCAGAACCTGGCTCCTCTGGGAACCTGTTTAGCTGGGTGAATTGTGCTGGGCTCCTTCAGTGAGGTTCTCAAACCATCCCCGTGGGTTATTCACTGAACTGGGTAAGTGTGGGAAAAGCAAGAAGGGGAAATTACTTAGTGACAAAGTCAGTACTGTCCCTTTCCCCCCATGCTTTTTGCTACCTGCTTTGCTTTTACAGCTGAGTTTTTCACCTGAGTGAGAACAGAACGATTGCTCCTCTTACAGGCAATCTTACACCACTCTTACACCAATGCTTTCTTTGCACACTTGTTTCTTAACACCACAGAGAACACCTTAGTGTATCCTGGACAAGGTGACATTTTTGTGCATCAGTCACTTGCTCTCAGTTCTTGGTGTGCATGAATCAGCCTGGCATCTGCAGAAAGGGTCATCCCTATGGTGATTTCCATGCTAAAGGTAATTTGCACTGTACATACAGGGACCTTCTGGGCTCTGAGAGCATCAGCTCCTGAAATGCTTGATCTAAACCTTCACAAGAACTCCCCATTATTTGCAGTTCTTGGCACCCAAGTAGTGAAGTCTCACATCAGGCTTGAGCAGTGCAGCTAAAAAAACCCACAAAAATCCTTATGTTTAACTCCTTTACTTAACATATTTTTCCTTTTTGCTAGTCTGAGGTTCTCCAGAGGACACAACCAAGCCTAACTCAGGGAAGAAGAGCAGAAACAGGAGTTGGGTGTCCACACATGGACAGCAACTGTCCCAGCTCTCAGCTGAAATATGTTTTAGGATCCTAATAGATAATGCCACTATCTAACAGTAAAATAATGGTACTGCTGTGTTCTCAATAGTTCTTCATGGATATTTGATTGTGATAACACACACAAGATAAAATACTAGCAACGTAACACAGAAAAGTTTTTAAAAACTATTTCTAAAAAGTCAAATCTGTAATTAAATTCAGAGGGAAATGACTATTATTTTTTGAAGGGGAAGTTAATAACAGGCCATGCTGTAAACAAAGCTTTAATCCAAGGTTACTCTGGATAACACTGTTATGCTTTGCAGTCAATATGAGCATTAAGTCTGTATAGATGCCTGACTGAGGGGGTAGGATATCTATGTACAGAGCACTGATTTATTTGTCCTTTCTCTCTCCATCCAGGCAATAGCTTTTCTCCATCCTTATCCTAACAGCTGCAGCTATAGGTTTTGTTTCAGGCTTTGTTTGGGGGATTAAAACCATCTCAGTATAATCTATTTTTGTTTTCTACACTGAAAGAAGTATTAGGGCTGAAAATTAATGCCACAGTGGATTTCATTAATCACACCAGAAGGCTCGCTTTGCTGCAGTAGGCATTTCCAGCAGAAGGTGCTCACAATCAGTTTCAATATTCAACGCCCTCCTGTGTTTAAATAGCAAGGATCAAATCTCTGAAGGGATGGTTCCCAGTCAGGACTCTTTCAAAAGAGCCAACACTGTTCAAATCATCTCACCTTATGGTGAGGCTCGATTCCGCGTGGGTTCAGCTCAGAAGGACAAAAGGTTGAGCAAAATGGTTGCCTGAGGGAATTGCCATGAAATAAAGAAGGTGTCACCCCTGGGTCACCAGTGCAAAGAAATCATGGTCATCATAGCCAACTGCTACCACGGTGCTGGCAGGCTGCATGGCACGAAGTACCAGGTCTCTGCTGGTCTTCAAGAGCAGGTGCTCACGTTACAAAAAGCATCAATAGCATCAACTGCCAGGAAAAGGACCAAGTGTAGGCCAACCCTGCTAGCTGGGCTGCTGGGGCCTAAACCCACCAAGTCCCAGTGGCAGATGGCCAGAAGGAATTTTGCATTTGCACAATTCACGTTTAACTGTTAGGAATAATCAGCAGCTCTCCAGGGCCCTGGGTCTGACACGAGGCTGCTAGAGATCTGCAGCCACCATCAACTGTCGCAGCCAAAACCAGCCTTGGACTGGTGCACTGGGGCAGCTGAGTGCAGATGAGCATGGTCTAAGTGAATTTTCTGTGGAGGAAGGAAAGCAAGCCCCATGGAAGCAGCATCCACAGAGAGCTGTAAAATTCACCATGCCTTTCTGCAGAATCTGGGAGACAAAAGCACAGGTTTCCTTCAAAATGCTGGTGTTCAATCACTGTTGAAGCCTCACTTAAAAGTAAAGCATGATCCAAAATTGAGGAAACAGAGGGAAAATTGAGGAAACACACAGCCAATGTGACAATACACACTTCAACCCCACCTCATTCTGCCTCAGCCTCCCTCCAGTGACAAGAAGGAAGGTGATGCCTGGATCTAAAGGGGGAGAAAGTCAACAAAACCAAAACTGAGAAACCACCTGGTCCTGCCCCCAATAGTCTCCTCCCAGAGAGAAAAGTGCTACCAGCAGAATCGACTACAACTCCCAACGTTCACTAAGGCTGCTTTTAAGACCAATTTTATCCGGGAACATCCTAAACAATCTGAAATTGAAAGCAAGCCCCGGTGGTTGTTGGAAGCTGTAGTCAGCTCTCTCCTGAGTAGAAAGATCCCGAGAGCTGCTCTCGGAACCCAAAGAACCCAGCTAGAGATCTGGAGGAGCTAGCAGCGAGTGGAAAGCAAGCGCATTGTCCCTTCGCGGTTGCCAAGCCCCCTCCCTGGGCTTTTCCCGACACCCGGGGTTTTGGGGGGTATCCTGCCCGGGCCCGCAGCAGGAACAGCGAACCCTGCTCCCCGCAGGCGGTTCCAGCAGCGCGGCAGGACCCGCGCAGGGTCGAGCAGCACAAGCGGCATCGCCCCTTCCCTCACACAAACCGGGGCACCCCCGTCCCCCCGCCGATGAGCGCGCTGCGCGGGCGCTGCCCGGCCCCGGGGAGGGGGAAGGGGGGGGCGCGGGGAGGCGGGAGCCGGGGGCGGCGGCGCTCCCCGCCCAGCAGCCG
>JAOEGS010007072.1:0-94928 GCA_025447755.1 Corythornis vintsioides
GCAAAAAAAAAGTATTTAAAAATTATATATAAAAAAAGTAAACATTATTTATATATTACTTCACATTGTATCATGTGAATAAATAAATAATAAATAAATCCTAAATAGGATTCTCAGTTTCTGTGATACAGGAACTCTGTATTACTTGATTTACACATGGTCCTCCTCTAAGAACAAATACTGGTTATTTTATTCATTTATTTTAAATCAGCACATATCAACATTAATTGTGCCTCATTCACATACATTATTTCTGGAAGAACTGGAGATTATCAATGTACTGTAATGACAGAAATTCTGTAATATGTTTAAATAAAAGTCATCAGCTTTACTCCTACATTCACTAGGAAGTTAAACAATTACAACCCCTTCCATTTCTGAGAAAAAAATAAAAGAAGTTAGAATGCTGAAATACTGTGGTAAACTTTAGTCTCTGTATAAAACCAGCTGGAATAGGTCAAATAAGTCTACCAAGCACTTTATCCTGTCTTTTGAGTGGCCAAATCTGTATACACAGCTAAGGGAAAATACAGAATGGAGCAGGAATGCAGACAGTGACATAATATGCCTTTCCAAATACTCACTTGGCTTCCAACCATTTGCAAAAAGTGGCTTTCTAAAACATGATTATGTTTTCTGTACACTTAGTTACCTTCACTGACTTTCTCTCCATGATGCTGTGCAGCTACTAAATTTCAATCCTATGCAAAAACAAGGTTAACTTTTTCATCCAGCCTTTCCCCTTGGCCACTGAAAAATGTCAGAACTTTTAGAAGTCTAACATCAACTGCATTTTTCAGTTAGAACCTACATCTCTCATGTTTGTTTCAATGAAAGAAAAAAAAAAAAAGCTCATTCTGCCATGTGAAAGCTGCACTCAAATTAAGTTTTCAATAGAAAAAAGTGATCTATTGAATCTGTAGAACAGCATATCCAGAGGCCAGCAAAATCCTATTGCTGTAGTAACTGCCACAGCATTTTGGATTATTTTGTTTGTTGATTCATTATCACTACTAGATGCTTTTGCATTTCTCTACTGCCAGTATTGCAGACTTCAGCCAGGCTCTGCTTTTGGATGATTTACACTCTTCCATAACTTTCCTCTTTATTGCCTTCTCAAGCTTCTCCTTGGTGACATGAGGGTCAGTCCTGTTCCTTTGGCCATGTTTTCCCTCTTGCAGAAACCTTGTCCACACCAAAACAACTCAATTTCTTGGTACCCCCAGTAAAGTTTTCTTCTGTTTTCTTCACTGATAAATCTTCCAATCTTCAAATGCCAGGGAGTGCTGGAATGGATGGCTCTGGCACAAATCCTGTAAAGCAAAGACCACACTGTTTGTTGTGCTGTCTCTCTCATATGCAAAAGAAGGGCAGTGGGGAGAAAAGCTTGTTAACCCAGAGTTTTAATCTACTCCTTGCAACACCTCTCTTTGATACTGGGAATGCTAAGAGAAGTTTGTTTTTCTATTTAAAAATAAATCTGTGCAACAGAGATTGCTGGTGACTCACCAGCTGCTGCACAGGGCGCAGTGGATTCAGTCAGCTCTACATTTATGCTGGAGGTCAGAGATTTCAACAATTTTAGAGCATGCACAACCAGCCAGCTCTGTGTCCAGATAACTTGATTCATGAGAAAACCAACCCAGCAGAACTCCAATATTTAATGAGCTAAAACAGCTCATGAAGAATGAGACAAACTGCACAACAGCAGAGAGAGAAAAAACTAAGACAGCACACGTGGTGTAGATGGGATGGGAAAAGAACAGAAAGCCGAGCAATCACTTAGAACAGTTGATGTATCTACAGGTATTCCTGCTGTTTGAGAATGCATTGTGATTATACAGCAAGCAAGCTTCTCCTTCAGAAAATCTAAAATGGAAGCTTGAAAGATAAAACATTCTTTTCATTCAACTCAAAATGGTATGTTGTCTCTGTAGTCATGTAAGAGGCAGAGCCAATCCTTGTGAATTAGCCACAATCCTCGTGTTTACAATTCATGCATTGTGACACAGTTTTGCAACAAAGCAGAGGTGTCTTGGGACAAATCAGTGTTACCTCCTCCCTAGTATTGCTGTTTGACACATTTCCTGCTCTGAGTTTCCTCACTAGTGAAGAATAGCTTTAAGACAATCACAGCAATTAGACACACGATTCTGTAAGATTTCTGATACTTAGGATTTATGCTAGTAACAAAGTCTGTACCTGGGAATTAACTATTGAATCAAACCCAACAGGGAATTAGTAACAAAACAAAAAAAAAAAAAACCAAAAAAGACCATTTAAATAATCCTTTCATCTGAATATACAGTACTGGTAAGCGGAAGTTGGACTATTTCCAAACAAAGGTGGTAGCCAGTAAACAAATATACTATAGTCTCCATCCTGAGTACATAGTGAAGAAAGATTATGAACCCAGTGAAGAAAGTCACTGTGACTTGTCAAAAAAAAAAAATTTAAATCTCATGATCATTCAAAGTTGTTGTTGCCAATTAAATGGTATATAGTAAAAAAGTAAATATAGCAACAATTACCTAATTTCCTCACGCGCTGCTGGCAGTTGGGTGTTTTTACAGGCAGGAGTTTAGCTGGCAATGGATCAGGAGAACTGAATATCCATGTGGGTTTCCAAATATCAACAAGAAGTCAAGCTTCATGGCAAGGGATCATCAGTCAAGAAGTCCTCATGTCTCCTCATGTATCAGTTGAATCCAAGACCAGGATGAATCTATGCTGGTATCCCAAATCAAAACACTGTCTCGATATGGACAGAGTACAGCTGAAATCCTGTATTCTTGTTCTTCATTGCAAGTTATCTTCATATCCTTTCCTTTGATATAGCAAGGTTTTAAGGAGGCACAGATACAGGACTGTCCCATTATAAACAGACATTTCTGAAGAAATCTGCAGGCCTAGGCTTCAGGATCTCTTGATCTTTGCCTCCCAACAGGGACTGAGAATGTCCTAAATATTTGCATAGCTCAAAGGTATGACATGATCACAGCAAAATGTTAAGCCTGATTGCTATGTATACTTGGTCTTGGAACATGAAGAGCAAACAACAAAACCTGGCTGTACACCAAGATTTAAAACAGGAAGATGACATCCAGCCTCCATGACTTCAGGCCAGGAGTCACCTGGTATGGACAACTGCAAAATTCTGTAAGGAAGCAGCTGCCAAAATCACCTAGGCCATAGCTGCAGTAAGAACACTCACACTCTATTGGCCTATATGGAGAAACCACTGCCTACTACAACAGTTACAACAGGAATGAAGTGATTGCAATTATTCACCAGTCATATCACACTATAAAATCCTTTAGTGTGGATCCAAATTTTTTAACTGACAAAAATCCAATTTACAGATTAAGATAAAACAAAACAAAAATTAAACACATGCACTAACAGTCAAAAAGGAAAAAGGCAAATCACGAGAACAAAAGTAATACTGCTGCCTACAGAATTATCCATCTTGTTTTTTCACATCTCTCTTCAAAGAGAGACACCTTAGACTTTCTATCCAGATACTCAAAGCAAGGTAAAAGATCTGCATTATTTTACTGCTTATTTTTCAAATACAACTATATGTGGTCTCATGCAAGGCATAATACACTTGAAGTATGCAAATCAGAACAGACATTTACATTTGAATGAAGTAAGGCAAATACCTTATAATCTTGATCTGGCAGCATGTTGAGTAAGAAAGTCACCATCTTCTGTGGAAACTCATATTTTATTGTCCAAAATAACAATTCTTCTAGAAAACATTTATGCTTCAAAACATCCATGATTGATTGATCTGTATAAAAGGTTGGAGGAGGGGATGTGTAATATAATAATTATTAAAACAAATGATAGTGCAGTTGCACTGTCTTATATAAAATTCAGTAACAACAATTTAAGAACATCTTGGTGTGTTCTGTAACTTTTTCTTCAAGAACACGGAGGAAATTAATATGGCAAACACTGCACAGAGTCTGTAACAGTAAAAAGGACCTGTCAGAAAAGGCAGTGAAAGTTTTCATTACAGTTCTACCACAGAGTCCACAGTACCACCTTACTGTAATAGCTCTGCTGATTGTAAGAACCACAGCAATCTGCACATTACATAACCACTTAATCAAAGGAAAATATTAATGTAGACTATTGATGTTAAAATAGCAAAACAACAACATGCAATTTATGATCAAGTGAAGAGTTCTACCACTTAAGAACACTTTTATTTACAAAGTTCTAAACCAACTACATAGAAGCTGCAAGGTATCTGTCCTTTTTAAAGCAATGTATGTACTGACCGACCACCAACAAAAGTATCTGGTTGGTTGTGTTGGCTTTTTTTTTTTTTTTTTTTTCTTAATAGAAAATGAACATAACCAGGCACTATCTCCTTATGGTACCAGAAGAGAGAGTCTCATATTTCCCTGTTCAAGTCCTGGCAGTTCCCTCTGCCCCCTGGCTCACACAGAGAGCACATCCCTGTGGGGTACCTACGTAGCAATCAAGTAATCTTTCCATTCTGCTGGCTGCATTTCCAAGCAGATCAGTTTCAGGATTGCAAAGCTGCACAAACTGACCTCTGCTAAAATAAACTTTTTGTGAAGCTATGGCTTGACAGAGATAAAACCCACTATATAAAAAACAAAAAAAAAAAAACCAAAAAAACCCCACAAACAAAACCAAAACACACCTAAAATCCAAACACTCTATCATCACTCTTTAAGAGGTTATTTCTGGTTTAAAACTACAATAGGAAATGTTCACTCCTGTAATATATAAAGACCGAAGAAAATTATAATAATTGCCCTTTATAACTAGAAAACAACTAGACCTGAGAATATAATCACCCTCCCAAAAAAAAGTTACACATTCCAGTAAGACTGTATGAAGTACTCTAATAAGCAGAGATTCAAAAATACTTAAGCTGAACATCTCCTGGTCTTGAAGACAGGAATTGCAATAGATCATGAGAAATAACAATTTAAGTTTTAGAGATCCCCTCAAGATTTTAACAAGCCACACAAAGACAAAAGTATGTTTTATTCAATATATTCTACAAGTGTTGAAATAAAAAATTACCTTCACAGAGCCATGAAAGATATTTTAGTATTAAAATATTATGCAAAGCATTACATATCAGCAGCAAACACGTGATGATCATTTATGTTCTCTTCCTTGTCTCTTGTTAAGAAACTGTGTATGTGATTTTAGTGCCCATAAAAGCTTGGTAGCCATGCAGACTGAAGTCCTCTGAGCACAGAACAGATAGCACAGGTTTAGGTACATGCCCCTGACAAGTGACACAACACCCTGTCTGTCACTGATGAGCAGCTTTCTCTGACACATAGCACAGTTGAACAGTGTATATCAGATTTGTTATATAGCAGTTTCAGGCAGGGCTGGAACAATATATATACACTTACACCTGCTGTAGAATTTAAGTAGGCAGAATGCTCTTACCCAACTTGGAAAATTTGTCAAGAACACTGGGACTAATATTCCCATTCTTGTGGAAAGCACCATATAGTTTTACATTTCTTTCAAATAAATAAATAAATGAAACCCCACCAAAATTACCAAACACAACAAAAACGTGCCCGTGGTTTAAAATTGTCTTAAACATCTGATGTTTCAGATGGATATAGGATGCAAGTTTCAAAACAGAGTAAAAATAAGAAGTGTTTCAATACTCAGTCCCATACCTGTATCAGTGAACCTCAGCAGAAAACCTGCTACTTTTCTTTAAAGAAACCTTTTTTTCTTTCCTAGTGCTCCAAAAGACCTTGTAGACTGATGCATCCCTGGAATTTGAGTCTTATCATTACCAGAATATCCCCAGTATATAAATTGCCCTCTATGAGACAGTGCCACTAAAGACCTAGGACAGGTCAGGGAGTCTGCTTTTATGGAAAAGGTAAGTCTGTTTTTATTCAATACTCAGTTTTCTAAAATTTTCTTTTCATACTCTTATTTTATACCCTGTTGGACATAAAATATGAATACTGAAAACTTCAGAAAACTATTCAATATTTAATAAAAACAGATACTTACCCTTCCCCTATTGTCAGACTCCCTCCTCTGGGGCTGATATTAGGAGCTATCAACATCATGAGAACAGTCCATGTTGGCATGTCTTAGAGGGGGAAGACTACAATCCTGGGGGGAAATGAAATGTTGAATTGAAGTACCACTTTTCCTGAAATGCTACTGGTGATATTGCCTTTCAGATCCAGCAGCTTCTCAACCTGCGCCTCCTCCCTGCCTAGTTCTGAGAATGATTAAATCATAGAATCATTCTGGTTGGAAGACACCTTAAGACCATCAAGTCCAACTGTTAACCCAGAACTTCCAGTTCACTACTAAACCATGTCCCTAAACACCACACTTACACATCTTCTAAATACCTCCAGGGATGATTACTCCACCACTTCCCTGAGCAGCCTGTTGAGTTATTCTGTATTATGCACCAGAAAACCAACATTTTTTCTTGCATTAGCTGACTTTAACTTATGTTTTAGACAAGCTAACAGCATCTAAAATTCAATTGAGAAAGCTTTACTTGGACATCCTTGTTTTCTGTAATACTTCAAAACTACCACCTCTTCCATATTATTACTCTCTCACATGGTCTTTCACACAACACTTTTAAGATTCTCATACCAACGTAATGTCCAAAACATTTACTTGTCTGCTTTCTCAGCTTCCAAATCTTTTTCCTTTAATCTGAAATCACTCAGCAACAATTTTACTTTCACATACTCCTCACAATACCTTTGTACATTTTCTACTGATTTCAAGAACCCTTGCATTTCAAATACAAGTTCTAAACCTTCACTTCAAAGCCTTTCCAGAAGTTTTATCCTGACTTTTACCATAGTTTTTCATCTGAATGTTCTTTTCTCATGGCTTGCAATTTCTGATTCTCATGTTAGTTCCCTCATACTCAAAAAATGTTCTTTATACAATAATAAGAGTTGAAATATTATGTTAACATTTTTTCAGCACAAAAACATGTTAAGGACAAGCACAGGACAGGGCTACTTTGTTCCTATATTCATTCTTGAATTGAATTAGCACTGATCTCAATGTGAGTGCTGTTCATGATGGTCTAGAAAATGCAGAGAAGACTAATATTACTCTAGGAGAATAATGGAGTTGTTTCAAAGGAGATTTCATTTAAGCAACTTGTCTTAAACATCACTACAAGACCAACTAGAACCAGAGAGAACCATTCTTGTCTGGCTAAGAACACAATCATACTGCACAGTAGCATAATGAAAAAAACCTTGTTAAAAATAAATACCTCAAAAACTTGTTTATTAAGCTGTATCGCAACCTTGCCAGACACACAGTGAAAATGGAATGAACTCTTAAGAGGTCAACTAATGAAATGAAGGTGACAAAACGACTGGTCAAACAGAATGCCAGAGAGTGATATTCACTCAATGTTGCCAATTACCACATTTTCACTTGCTGTTCTTCAGACTCTGCTATGTTTAATACCTGTCACATGCAGCACTACAATGCTTGAGAAGTTGATTAACATCCCTGGATAATTTTTAAGATAGACATAAAGCAAAGATGATAAACTGAGATCAGTCTTTATAAATACCTTTGGTGGTGCTGCTTAGTTTCACCCTCTTGCGCTTGCCCACACCTTGGCTACCATCCTGGTCCTCCTGGGGTAGGGGAAGAGTTTAAAAAATTGGTAATTGTATATTTAGAACTTTTTTGCCAAGAGATGGTATGCTCTCAAAATTCTCATTTAACTGTTAAGCTAAACCAGAAAAACCCTGAGTATACGCTCTTACCAGAAAAATACTTTTGCTGTTTACAGGAACCATAGACACTGTGCAACTCATTAGAAAACCTACAATTTTTTAAATGTCGTTTTCCCCCTACAGACAACATTATCATCTCCAAGTTCACACACCTTCATCTATTTAACTTTGTAGTGTTACCTGCTTTGATTTCTGAAACTGATTGCTATAAAATTTTTATAACACTACAAAATTTCTAACTGTTGCCATCCAAGGTTAGAGATAATTAATGGAGCTATCTGCTGTTAAAAATAAGTAATCAGTATCCTTCTCTAAGCAGATGCCATATTTTACTTCCAAACTTCACTAGAATGATAAAGAACCTGATACTCAAGAAGTGACTGTGCTTCCTGGGGCAGAAAGATAATTCACATTTTACATCTAAGGACTGATCAGAAGTATCATGTTAATGAAAGATCTGCGTTTTCCTATCCTTTCAATACCTCCACCTGAAAATTCATTTTAAGAAAGACCCATATCTGAAATCATAGGTGCCATATGTTCTCTGAACACATTACTTCTGTGCCTCAATTGGGACTCACTGGTTGCAGGGTGTTGCTGTTGCCCATGTCCCCATTGGAGGGGCCAAGTACTGCAAAGCAAAAATCAGAGCTGCTGAATTTGGCTCCTGCCCTGAAGAAAAAAAAATTAAATTCCTATAGCTAGAAAGATGATAGTTGAAGTTCTTAAGACCTCTTCAGCAGTCTCAATCCAGAGAGTTGCTAGAGGGGCCTTAACCAGAAAATAACACATTTGGGTATACAAACTGTGATAAACATACTGGATTCTAGCCCAACACCACTGCTTTGACAAACATGATGCTTTTCCCCTTCTGCAGTAGGAGAAACATTTTTACATGTAACAGTATAGCAACTTTTGGAGTGATTTCACTAAAAAGAAGAAAACTTATGAGTGACTTATTGAGACATGCTTTCTTGAGGACTCTGGTTTTCCTCAGTAATGTAAAGACGGTTGGTTTCCACTGCTGCAGTAAGGGAGGATTAAAACTTAATGTAAAGTCTAGGAGTTTTAGCAGCCCTGAGATAGTGAGTGCTAGGTCACATGCTGTCTGCTATGCCCAGGAATAAAGAGTAAGAGAATGAGTAAGCAAATGCAGAACACCTTATTTTTACCCACTGGATAATGCTGTGCAAATAAACCTGGATTACAGCAAAGATCTATGTAGATTTCCTTTATGTAATATATCTAGCAATATGCTTCAGGCATGCCACATCTATTGTAAATTCAGATAATATAATGTAATATTAAATAAAGTATGCAGATTCTTGTACAATTATGTTAAACAGCAACTGGAGTCAATAACTATATAACTAGTAATAAGTACTCATGAAACTCTGGATATCTCAGTCTGCCCTCAATACAAAAAAGTTTATTCCTCAGTTCAGTAAAAGCATTCATGGACTGGGTTTTTATTTGATTCCTTGCAACATAAAAACTTCTTAAATAGGAGGACAGACTTAGAAAGGGCCTTTTAATTTCTCCTTTTGCACAAAGGAAAACATGAAAAAGCTAATAGAGCAAGCTAATGGTGAGTTCTCTCCAAATTACAACAGGAAGGAACACAAACCCTTTGAGAAGTAAAGCACACGTGAGCCTTTACTGGTTTGAGGGGTAGAAACAAAACAAAACAACCCACACCACACATCTTGGGATATATCCATCCTTCAGATTAATTTTTAGCTTAGAACCATCTACACTACTGTAGAAGTGAAACTAAATACTGAACTATGCAAAACTTTTCAAGCTATTTAGTTTCCTGCAGAAGCACTGCTCTGATATGTAGTCTCTATGCAAAAATTTGTAATCCAGCCTCTCACCTGTGAAACAATGCTACCTTTAAAGACTCACTTAATAAGAAAGAACATTATCCTTTTGAGATTAATCTTATACTAGAGGAATAAAATCCAGTTAAAAGTGTACTCTTACTATGTTTCTTAATTAGAACATAGCCTTACACTGCTATAATGAAGCATAAAAAAACTTGCCCTTTGTACCTTCCAGGGGAGGAAAGGGGAGAGGAAGAGATGTCATAAAACAAGGTAACTTCTTCCTCATTCCTCTAGGAAGCATTTCTCTAGTAACATAAATTTTCTAATAAATATTTCAGCTTTCTATCTATAAAGTTCTGTTTTGGCTTTTGGAGGAAAGGACTAGATTTCATTTTAAGAAATTCCCATTTGCTGAGCAGACCATGACTAAGGAAAAGATTACAAAATAAAACACTAACTCTCTTTGGAGGTACCACTAACTGAGGGGGGCTTTGTTTCAAAAAACAAGGAAACAAAACAAAACCAAAATCAAAACCCAACCAGAGAAAAAAAACTCAAACAAAACTAAACCCTACACTAAAAACAAACCACCCAAAAAACATCAAGAACTTTTGACATTATTTTTAATTGCACCCCATTCCAGATTAATGTTATTATTTAAATAGGAAAATTCAGAATTGAAAATATCTACTAAAGGACATTTACATTTCAAGTGCCTGTTGTTTTATCCACATTGCTTCATTCTTTTGTAGTATTTTCTAAATACAGCTTTGAAAACAGGTTCTTGTGCTTTTTCACAATGTATCTTAAAAATTGATCCCAGGTAAGTATATGCAGTGTCCATTTAGAAAAATCACCTCTGCAGAAACATAACAAAATACCTACATGTATAGTTCTAAACTGGAGTCCAAAAAGAAACAGCTCTCTAGAAAACAGGCAGCTTTATCTGGCAAGTTATAATGCAGTTGCTGTAATTCATAGAATCATAGAAGTCAGGGGCTGGAAGGGACCTCGAAAGATCATCTAGTCCAACCCCCCTGCTAGAGCAGGATCACCTAGACCAGTCACACAAGAACACAATTCCTCTCTCATTTATTCATAAAGTATCTTTCCCTTGAAAAAATTATTTTTTCCTGGTTAAAAAAAAAATCCTTCACCTTAAAATACATCTTTGTCTCTAACTCCAAGTTGGAATTGAATTATTTCCCAGAAGAACTGTTAGTGACACCTAAATTACCTTTCACACTTAACAAACTGTTTAATCCCCCCTCCTCATCACTTACATGGGTAAAACTCAGAAGCAAGCTGAGCCATCTAAGGCCTCTTTGAAAATGCTACTTGAAGTTATTAACTTAAATTGACACTTTACTTCATGGGCTTTAAAAGTTATACTATCAGCAGTCTTTTGGGGTTTTTTGGGGGTTTAGTTTTTTTTCCCTGTGTGTTTATCAATTAGTGGTGAAAAAAAAAAACAGCAGCACTTTGAAAAATGTCAAATTATAAACAGCACTGCTGAAAGCATAACAGATGCTGTAGCGTTCATGACAAAGGCCTAAACATCATACAACTGTTTTAGACACACACAAACAATTGCTTTACTTCAATATTTGCTTACATAGAATTATACTTTACATGATTTAAGAGTTGTTTATACTGCCCTGCCAAGACTTGCTGCTAAGGCTTACAACTTGCAATTAGGTTTTTAAATAGTAGGGAAATTAAAAAGGCAATATTGATAAAGTCTACCAGAATTTAACTTTCCTGATTAAATTCCACTAAAAGGAAATTCCCTCCTTTTTACTCCTACTCAATGTGTTTGGTCAAGTCTATACATGAGAATTTATCTACAGAGAAGTTCTCACTGCTGTTATCACCAGTTCAGCTGGATTCTCAAAGGCCAAAAACTGCTAACACCATTCACAGCATCACATACTCTACATGTACTTTAATCAAGCCCAGTTTACTTACAGTGACTCATGAACTACCTAAACAAGTTTCTTCTACATTCCTTACATAAATAGAACTGAAATAGTATTAGCACAAATAAGGATTTTTTCAAGACATTCTTAGTAAATCAAAGGTATGAAAACTATTCCTTTATATCTCCATTATTTCTAATTATTAAAGTGGAAAGAATATGTAAGAGTTAGGGTTTGTGGGATTTGGCTGCAAGCATTCTCTACCCATTTAATACTCTGTTGTGGTTCATTATAGTCTTTAAAAGCAGTCTCACCTCATCTGAAGAATCCCCTTGTCCTGATGTTGCCGTAGCACCTGCTAAACCTTTTGAAATAAAAAAATTCAGAGATTCCTTTCATAAGTCTTATACTAAAAAGAGAGTATTTTATGATACTTAATGAGCCAATATGAAATGAAACACTACATTAATTTCTTTAAAAGATACACAGCAGTGGACTGAGAAGTTGGAGTAAGATTTCCAAGTGACACCAATTAGGCATTTGCAAGTACACTCCATTGCAGATCTTCAATGTAGAGTTAACAGAGATGTGTTCTTTCAGAAATAGAAAAAAGTGCCTGACAGTCCTCAGTGATCAAAAAAATATCCACAGCACTTTTGTAAAAATAAGTGGCTTAACTTAGTTGCAGTGACAAAATTCCACTAGGAGCAATTTCATCCTGCCTACTCAAATTCCACTAATGCTATCACTGGAAAATGATGCTTAGTATATTAGCAGCAGAGAGTTAATATGTTTAGCTTTGTTGACAGATTCAAAACCAGTCTTAAAATTTCACAGTGCACTAAATACAAATTCCTTAAGTTTCATTAAGACTGTTAGGGGTTTTTTAAAATAACAGTTTATATAATAGCCATCAACAATCAAGTCTTCTTTTAATATTTTTCTACACAAACCTTGAACTGCTAATGTGCTAGTTCCAGCTCCTTGTTCCTGCATACCACATGCAAGTTTATCCTCAGGAAATGCCAGTCCGGAACCTTTCAAAGCAATGAGGTACTTTTCATGACTTTTCTTTGCACATGCATTGTCTCCAACACCTTGAATACACAGGTAAAACAGCATTAAAGTACAGTATCTACCTCTTTCATACACTTCATATTCTATAGAAGCAATCAAAAAAAGGGTCCACTATGTTTTAAGCTGTACAATTATGTGATGTAAAAGGCCAGAAACCTTCTCAGTTTTTCCCCTCTTGACACAATGTTTTCTTCTACATTATGTACTTCATTTCTATTTTACCAGCACTGCCACCATTAACACTACAGGGGAAAGAAAAAAAGCAAAAAAAAATTGGTTTTGATATTTTAAACCAGTTGTTTTTGGACAGAAAAGACAAGGACCTTTGATATGCAATGGCAAACAAAAGCAAAGCAACAACAAAGCAGTAATGGTAGTATGCCTCATATACATTCTAATATTTGGAATTTTTCTTTCAAAGTTCAAGTTTTCACAATTGTAATTAATAGAGACCATTCAGAAAAAAATTATTATTTCAATTGTTTGATGAAGCAAAAAGTCACACTGCATGTTCAGGATATAAAATTTTTCAAGGAAGTAAGACTAAAAAAAAGATAATCCAACACATTTGTTATATATGTAAAAGTAAATTTCAAAGAAGCAAATTGTGTCAAGTGTTTAAGGAGAAGAAAACATCAAAAAAATGACAGCATCTTCTTAGCTGCACACCTTTTGCATTCCAAGTCAGAAGGTCAGGTTTGGCTCTAAAATCCCTTTCTTTCCTTGCCCTACCCAGAAACTGTACCTACTTGGATACACATATTCACCATTCTCAGAGTTTGGGTAAGAATTCCTTATTTCCTTTGCACTCTTCTATCTTGGGAAATCCATCTCATATAGGAAAAGAGGTCATTAAGTTTGATATGCCTTATGGCAAGTACTAAGCTGCTGTGCTCACTACAAAAAGAGTGGATTTACTATTAAAACTTTTGAAAATATGCATTGATATACAGTTATCTGGGACACCAAAGGTAAGAGGTTTACCCTTACAGATCATAGTAACAAATGTTTCTAGTTGCTCATGAAGCCCACTCTGCTTCTATCAAAAACAAAACATCCTTAAAAACATTCACGTTTCTTGGTTTTGAAACATCAAATGAAAAGATGCAGAAACTGATGTGATAAACAAAACTAAAGTCCTTAAATTCTTTGCAATTTAATTATTAGAAATAACACAAACATACCAGCGCTAAGATCTTTGTAGAACTGTTGGCTAGTCAAAACCTGGGTAAGAACTGATCGCATTGCTCCTCCCATTTTGGTCAAGTCTTCTAGAAAGGAAACATGAGGCTCCAAAACCTGGAGGATTTTATGAAGGTCTTTCTCTGATGGCAAATCAAGAGCTGAAAGCCACATAATAAGAACTTTTGAAGAAAATGTAATGTAATTTGGCCCCAACCTTCACAAGGCAGACCCAGCTATGACTACCATAATATAAATTTACATTGCTCTCTTGCTCTATATTTACATGCTCTAAAATTCATATGTACAAGTTTCAAATTAATCCTGATTTTCTGGAAGAGCTCACCACAGTGCTAGGTAACCCTTAAAATGTATTTAAGAAGCTGTTCAGCAGAGAACAAATCAAATCACTTAACCAAGCAATAACTAGGTTGGGAAAAGATTCACAACATTCATTGATACAAATGATAGACAGCACTCAGGAATTCATGTTCTATGTCTTCACAGACTGCAAAGCAAGAGGTAAGATAGGCTACATACATGCAAATTTAAAACATACCAGGCTCATTATACCCTTCTCTTAAGTGCTGAATAAGACTAAAGATGAACTGTGGAAGAACTAATTCTGACATCATCAACAAGTGTTTCGGAACACAGGGAACATTGGAATTTGACTTAATCCGGTGTCTTTTACAAAACCTATAAAACAGATGAGAAGAATGTTAGCCAAGCACAGCTCAGCAAAGTTAACATGTACTAAGAAAAACCATCACTTTTCTCCAGTTTGTCAGAGCATATACTTTTATATTCAAGTTGGTGCAGAAATTATATTCTGAAATTCAATTTACTATATTCAAACCCATTTTGCTTCTGACTCCAGTGAATTACAGTTGAAAATTTTTCTTTCCCCTTATCAAAGTTCACACATCTAACATCCCAGTTTCTTCCCATACATGTTGGGAACATCTTCCATTGAGCAATCAGAACAACACTGATTTTTCTTTATCAAGACTATTTCTAAACAGCCTAATTGAAAGTATTTACCTAAAACAGTTCCCCTCCCTTCTGTGAACCGTCAAAAGGATTCTTCAAATCCTCATACAGGTAATGACTTTTTAATGTCTCTTGACATTAATAAAAACAACTTTCAAAAAAGTTTGCAGGATCAGTATTTACTTCAAATGTATAGCAACTAAGATTTACTTATCAAAAGATGATATAAACACCCTGCAAAAACTGTGTAAACTGTTCCATTAAAAAAAAATAAATCATTTATTCTTTGGAAAATTCCTCTCTGGTAGTAGTTGAGGCTTGGCTAATGCACAATGACATGAGGTTGAGCCAAACCCCATTAGAGCAGACAGAATGATTTCCCACTGACTCCACAGAAGCCTGACTCAAGAGCCACTGAATACTTTCCTGCTACAAATCTATTTTTAGAAAGGACATTTACCAACATCAAAGAGTTATTTAGCCTGTCAAAAAGAAGAAACTAACAAGGAATAAAGAGTCTAGAAACATATCATACAAGAATAAACATCGCTGGAAAGATTCATTATATTTTAGCAGTAACTTTTCAACATAAAGATACAGAAATGGATTCAGCTTTGAAAATAAAAATTGTTTTCTCATTTTTTGTGTCTTCACTATACTTGCTATGCCATATTTTTCACAAGAAGCCTGCTACTTTCTATAACACATTTTCCTTCTTCGAGGACCATTTAAGTGTCACCTCCAAGAGAAGAAATAAAACAAACCCAAGTCAAAAAAGGAAGTATCCAAATTTTTGACATTAAAAAAAGAGAGGATAAGTCCAGTGATTAAGATGGCAGCTTCAAAAGAAGGGCTAGCATCCTTACAAGACTGAAGACTAAGAGCTTCTCCTTTGCTACTACACATTAGAGTTAACTCTTTGTATTAGGAAAAGGTAAATAAGGACAGTACTAGCCAGATGATCTGCAGTTTGTATATACAGCCTATCCACCCCTGGGGAGGGGGAGAAGTGCCTGAGAGAAAGAGCTCAGTGATAACTGACAAGTTTCTGTTAGCTAATGCACAAACAGATGGTTTTCACTTTTGTCATTCACTTCTGCAAATGACATTCACAGAATTTATAAAAAGCCATTTACTTTTGTCTCATCCACATACAGAAACCTGAAGTGCCATAAATCACAAATCTGGCTTGATCTACTCTGAAATATGGTACCTCCTTTATTATCTTAAAAGGTAACTGGTTTCCCTTTCACCACTATACTAAGAGATCAAAAGCAAGTAAGACACACAAGGAAAGAAAGCATTACTATGCAGTGTAGCGTGTTTCCAAATCTTTTACCAGTCCCTCTATATTCTGCATTCAGCAAAAAAATCCAAACTGTTTCAGTCCTTGTGATCACAAGCTAACAGAGCCAGAATAACAAAGCTCACACAAAGCCATTTTTGAATCCCAACTTCTGCCAAGTACAATGCTTCCTTCCACAGAAAATGAAAACCTCGTTCCTCAAGAAGCCTGTAACAATGCACCACTTTGGAACACACCTATGGATTAATTAACCCAAATTTAACATATCCTGTAGCCAAATGTTGTGAATCATGTCTTCTTCGGATTCACAAGAAAGCACTATTATCTTACAGTGTGCTATTATTACTTTATAAAGACAGGTTCCGGAAAATCAAGGAAGAACACAAATTCAATTCACTGTATGGAAATGTCCTTTCATCGTCACATACAAACATTACAGCACTGCCAAACAGTGAATGATTGCTAGATACCAGCCCCTAAACCTTACAGTAAGAATGACATTTTACAAGGTATTATGGTCTGTATTTATGGCTCAAAGATTGCAGTACTATTGTCCAAAATACTATTGATCCTGTTCTTAACAGCTAGAAACGTGCACACGGTAAGGATCCCAGCACACACCCTTACTGACATGACTTGCCACTGGACAAGCTATTGGGCAATACTGAATTTCAAGGGCAAGAATTAATCGAAGCCACAATGATCCAGAAAGCACATGCTCAGATTTTCTTACAAATAAGGCTGAAGAAATATTACTGAGCCCAAGTTTACAATATTCACCCATGAGACTCTGTTTTATGCTAAATTATGAAAAATCAATCCAGCCACCAGATGATATTTCCACAATCCTGAAATACTCTGTTCCATTCAAAGCTCTACTGCCTTTACAGAGTGCTACACAGTTATTCTACAAACACTGACCAAACAACAAGCAACGAGTTGGACTATCTTCAGAGTTAAAACAAAAGCTGTTTTAACTAAAGAAGAGTCAGAACTCCAGGCTATGCCAAGGAATTAAATAAAAACAGATTCAACAAGCAACCATGTCCACATAATGGCAAACGTTATTCCTGAAATTTCTTATGCTGCATTGATACCTTCTTTGTAAGATGCAGAACATTGTTGTCATGTGCACAAGTAAGGAATGCCATGTATTATTAACGTAGGCAGCATTATCATCTTCTGAGCAACTTTCACTTTAGACTTTCCAGACTCATTCCATTCTCTCCTACTACTTCCATCTGTAGTAATTTTACCGTGAGTTTCCAAAATTTATTTTACAAGTGGCTTCAGGTAAAATAATTATTCTTTTTTTCACAGCAGTTACACAACTGCTCAAGTTCAACTAGGTCACTGCTGCCACAATTTTGTCTTCAGCCCTCTTATTGGTTCCAGCACTGGCACTTGATTGATCCTGTGTTAAACCAGCTCAAAGGCTAAGCTAGCAGAAGTTATTTACTGACAAAAATAAACAAACAAACTAACAAAGACATTTAATTGGGCCAACTTAAACCCACCAACACTCACAGACATGAATCCTTCACTGAAATCCCCAATCACCCTGCCATGCTCCCTTTCCTTGTTCACCTGACAGGGAGGAAACCAGAGAGCAAGGAGTGCTCCAGCAGTGCAGGATTGCTGCATTGGCCTGGCCAGCAGATATGTATCAGGCAGCTACAAGGCTCAGGGTGAAGCCACTGTCCTGCTCCAAAGGGGAATTTTCAAACCTCCCCAGTTATTAGAGCAGCTGATAAATGCCTGCAGCACCAGCCAGGCCACACCTTCACAGCTTTTGAACATTTGCTCAGTTACATTCCAGAAACCCGACAGAAGTTCAGGAATACTCGGGGACTATTTTTACCCTCACTTTTTTCTCACTGTTTTGACTCCTGCTTCCCCATGCTTAAAAGTTATTTCATTTAAATCATAAAGCTGTCAAAAGAGGACATCCCATTTTCACAAAGTACTATAGCACTATGAGTACCTGGCTCTGACAGAAGCTTTTAGTGACAAGAAACTGTGACCCAAAACATTAGAACACATACAGTCTTCCTACCCAGCTACTTTCAGACTCCTGTCAACTATTTACCTTAAAGCACATGGGAACTACATCTTCTATTTAAAGAACAAAAATCCAGTTTCCAAAATTGAGTTAACAAAAATATTTTTCTAGCAAATACAATTTTTCTAGAAAAATTTAAACAGGCCAAGCATACACAGCATGTTTCAGCCCAAACACATCATCTGACCAAATTTTAAACAACTGCAAAGTGACAGGCAAATGTAAAAACAACCTTAATTTCTTCAGCATTTGCGTAAGATGATAGGTTTTATTAAAATCCATACAAGATACCACTTTGCCTCCAGGAAACAAGGTGCATACATATGTAATGTGCAGTTTTGTGGCAAGCTAAGTGTTCATGAGTTTCATGGCAGAGCTATTATCACTGCAGGCATTGTGTGGAAATAGAGACACACATCCTGATAAAGGCAACAAACTTCATTATATAGTCCTTGTTACTGTAATACCCAAACAGCTATTTCTAGAACTTCAGTGTAAAGAAAATTAATCATATTCTTTTCAAAGCTTACTACCAAAATCCTCCATACAAAAGGGCACCTAGGACAGTATTATTTAAAATCACCTGCAGTTGTCAAGACATCATTCCAATACTTTTTTTTTTAATGTAAAATTCTTGATATTTTGCAAGTGATATAGAAGAGCCTGAACTCTGAATCAATCTACACTAACTGTCATTTAGAAAAATCTAAAAGACAAAAGCTCTTAGGAATGTGTTACCCAAATGTACACCCAAAATCATGTTTATTCCATTGCCAACGGATCCATTGACAGCTCCATGTAGACAGCACCAGGCAAGTAACACTCCACCCTGACATAGCAAACTTAGAATTCTGAACAGCTGGTAGCTTCACAAAAGGGATAAAAGGAGCTTCAAAAGTTGGTGGGATCAAAGCAGCAGAACTGAAAATCAACACTGGTTATCCCAAATCTAAACATGACTGTTTCCACATACCTCCAAAACACAAGTTCTCCTTAAATTTAATATATATATACACCAAGGTATATTACAAAGCAATGCACAAGCCATATAATAAATACACTAATTTTAGACAAGGTGAGATACACAGCAGCCTGATCTTGTAAGCTCAGTCTTCAGAGTATTGTTCTGTCCTTCAAAACAGTCAGCAAGTTTTGAGGAAAAACAATCATTTCAGTTTGTTCAGTGACTAACAGAGCAAGATTTCATCCTTCTAGGTGTTTAAATTTATGTAGATTGATACAGTTGAGTATCTTATAGATGCCTTTAAAACAACTGCATGTATGTATAAAGTACATGGTGCTGTCAGGCAACAGCTCCAAAATCAGGAATACAGAATTGTCACATGGCTGTTGCACATTTTGAAATCATTGCAGCAACTAATTTAGATGCAGATATAGTCTTGGTTAGAGATGTTCTTAAGAGAAAACAAGACAGGACGGTTTGTGAAGTGACTCCATGTCATGATTGACTTTGCCTCCAGTAATCTGAAATCTTTTATTTTTTGCTTTCCAAGAATAAGACCTAACATGAAGCTCTGTGAAAACTACTCAATACTACTGGGGGATTCTAAGCAGCAACACAAAGTATTGAGCATTATGTCTGGTGGGGGTGGAGAAGATGGGAGAGGGAATCAATTATTTACTGCATGGTAACTGTGGTTCTTTGAAATGCTGTGGTCAGCGTGAATCCCAGCATTAATTCCTATACCTTGTATGAGGAAGATCGACAGTGGAGTTTTTATTCTGAAGAATCACAGCCCCAAAAGTATACAACCATGGGTTTACTCAGATTTTCACACCAAGCTAACAGGCAGCACAGCTCAGACTTCTCCTTGGTCCCTCTAGCCAGAAGTCCTTAGTGGCCCAAAGGACTTCAAAAGCTGAGAAGCTGCATGGAGTTGACAGAGATTCTACAAAATGCCTTCTGCACTAGCCCAACAACCCAGAACACCAGGATGCTTTTACATGGTTCTATAACACTCAGAGGCTAAACCCCCTGACAGTATGGAGGGTCTCAGCCTGTTGACAATCAAGCACATGCTTCACCAGCTTCTGAAGAAAGGTCCAAAAGAGCACCCTTCCCTCCTTCGGGATACATTACCAAACCTAGCCTAGGCCCTGGAGAGCTGAAACCTTCTTGTCTACTGTTAAAGGATAACACTGATAGAGTCACACTGGAAAGGACAACCTTGAAAAAGCAGCATGCTACATGTATGCTAAACAGGTGATTTGCTGTTGCAACACTACATAAAATAGCCACATAATTTCCTTAATGCTAGTAAAATAGTTATTACTTGTATGTCCCAGAACCTAGCCACAGGCAAATCTGACTCTTCTGCTCTTAAGTGGATCACAGTTGCTACAACTGAAGATGATACAAGAGATCTTGCTTGATGATCATGCACAGAATACATGCAAAAGTAAGTATTAATAACTTTCCCAAAAGCAACTTTGTTTTTTGTCACTCTATTTGTTAAAATGTTCTCAAGTGTAGAACAGGAAAAAGGTCCTTTACTCTTATTAGTAGCAGAAAGTAAAAATATATATATATATATAATATATTCTTCCATAGCTCCCAAATAGCACAAGGCCATTTCTATTGAAACAATTTCCTTTAAGGAAGCGTCTCTGAAAAGGGACAAAATAAAAAATCAAGTCAGAATGAGGGAAAGAAGGATATGGGGACAGAGCAGCAAAGGTCATCAGTACTAGGTATTTGCTGTCCAAAATTTAAATATAATTAAAACTACTAAATAATACTTACTGTGTGCAACCATTTTAATGCTCTGAAAAAAATGGAGCCAATTCTAAATAGATTAAGGGAGGACAAAATCAACAGGCTAGAAACTAAGAATATACTTCTCATACTTGTTCGCAGTGAGAGGAGGCAAAGAGAATTTTCCAGTCTTTTCATAATGGATCATGGTAGACCTAACAGATACATTAGTCCCCAGGAGAGACATAATGAGAAGAAAAAAAAAAAAAGTCTGATCTAGTGTGTAGTTCAGATGGAATTCAATGAAACCTACACTGATGTACACTCTAAGACACAGAGGTAAATGGAAAGGTAAGCATGAACCATTAGAAACAGGACTGGAGAAAGTTTAGAAGTAGGTACCTGAAGGTGCTTTTGAATATATGGCATACTACACCAATCTGTAACAGTTACCTTTCTTCTAACTACAGGATTTTATTTTCACACATGCCTACTGATAAAGAAACGGCCCACTGCCACAAGTGGAAATTGATAATTTCTTTGATACAAGTTGTAAGATAAGACAATGGTCTATGTCACTGGAGTCACTGGCTGCCATAACCACCTTCAAATACAGAGCAAACATCAATGCAAAGAAAAGCCTGTTTAACTTCGGTTAACTTTTTGCCTTTCAGGATATGCAATCCTTGACAGGCTTATTATTCTCTCTGTCCTGTCACCCAGCACTACAGCATCTGCTTCTCACATGATTAATTTAAAAAATAAGTCAGCATAGAGTAAGGCACACTCAGAAACAGGACACGGGAGGATGCAACAGCCCGAGCTCTCAGGATAGCAGGTTATTGTCTAGACTTAAAAGGGGAGTTCTGAACAAGAGAGCTGCAGAAACAAGAAGGCACTCATCACTAACAGATTACTGACCAGTTATACTCTTACAACCACATGGCATATTACTTTCTTCAAGCTGATTTTATAAACTATCAAGTTGCATTCTAACACAAGATCATCTACCAACCAAAAAAAATACTCCAGTCAGAATTTTTCCTCCTATTCAAATGTATAGTGTTTTTTCCTCAAACAGCTGACCTCTCCTGCTGAATTAATTAAATATTAAATATTAAAGCACATAAATGCTTTAGAACTGAAGATTTTGGCTTCTTCTAAACGCTATTAATTACTTCTGATGGAGCTCTGAAATTTCATTTGCCCATGGCTAGATACCATATGGGAGAAAATTACAAACTATTTTCACCTACTGACATATCACTGGATCTTAAAATCTGTTAAACCCTACTACAGCTAGAATTTTTAATACTTTGAGAAATATTTACATTTACAAACTTGGATATTTTCCGAGTTACGTTCTATTATAGATCAGACCAACTGCAATAAACCTGTATGAAATTTGCATGGGAATACAAAAGCTCAAGACAATCTGCTTTTAATAAATGAGAATTACACAGGATACCTAAAGCAAATCAGCATCCATCTCTTACACTGTATTCCAGCTTCCTTACATATAGGTATCAGAAATAAAAATTAAACACTCAGTTATCTCTACAATGCTAAATTAATCTCTTATTGCTAATTAAAACTGTAACACATGCCTTATGCCCCAGACCAAACCATCTGTAGATCTACCTTAGCCACCCTCACAAAAACTAAAAGATATTCCAGATGGTAAACTGGAGAGATTTACTTTTGCAGCAGAGCAGTTAACTAAGACTTTATCAAAGGTGGGGTTTTTTACATGCATCAAATCAAAACACTCCGAACATGGAGATAACAAGAACCAACAGAAACAAATTTCTTTTCCTATAATATTCGTATACAGCATCTACACAAAGTTGTATCTGAGCAGGCAGATGGTAGATAAAGTTCATAAGCAGGCTCCACATTTGATTCCTTTGCTATTAATAGAAGCCTAGGCTGGGGTGGCCAAGGTTATATCGGGCTAGACGTGCTCTGGTTTCCTAATTCTACCACAGAGTCCTCTGAACGTTCCCGTGCAAAGCATTACACCTCTGATTGTGCAATTGATTTGTACACACAAACCTGTTATCAATTTATCTAAACATGCTGCACTGAAGCAATTTGTCAACAGGCAAACCACGTGTGTGCACACGCATTAATGCCCCTGCACTGCTTTAAGCTTACCTTGTCCTGCACAGCAAACAAAGTTTCTAGTTGACTTAATTGCACTGGCTTAACATCAATTCCTTAGATAAGCAGCAGTAACCTTACGTGGAGTGCAGGCACCCCACATACTGTCACATATTGTCCTTCTGTATATCCAGGATGGGAAAAATCTACTGCTCAGCTCAGGAGTGTTGTTTCTGAACAGATGCTGCTGAATTCTTTATCTAGAGCAATCAAACCTACTGAAGGGACCTACCTCATACACAAGATAATTTACTCTCAAATGTTACTATTAAAATTAACAGATAAATGCAACAGAGAAATGAGAATATTCTTAGTCCAAGGTTTGCATCTCTTTACATTGTAAATTTAACAGCATTTTAGTATCTTCTTTATTAAACCAGCTTTCATCAAGAAGAAAACTGTTTAAAATAGGAAAAGACACTTGTAAAAGCTATAAACCCTAGGAGGAGAACAGTATCAGAAGTCATTTTAATACTTAAAGTAGATCAATTTACCTGTGCTCTATTAAAATCCTACCACTAAGAGGAGCCCTAAACCTATATGAGCACTGGAAGAAGTGACATGATTTTTTTCTTCTTACTCCTAAAGACCAAGGGAAATTGTTACTTTAGTAATACTGAGGAAAGGAGAATCACCAAAAGTTGAACAAGAACTGATAAAGATTACTTCAGCAGTAGCCCCTTGAAACTCACTGAAGATCAATGAAAACAAAAGAAGGGAAAAAAAATCTTTCACTAGTTCATGTCTACCTATAAGAAAATATTCTACCAAAAAGGAAGAATGAAGACATGATGAAGGCTGATAGTACAAGAAACAAGGGAGGGGCAGGGAATGTAACAAGAAATAAAGAACGAAGCCACCTCAAGAGCTGAGAGCAGGAGTATGGCGACTACAGACACAAAGAATCTGAGCCAAGAGGACAACCTCAAGCAACAGGGAAAAAAAAAAAAAAGCATTATTAGTTAAATCTCTAAGCAGAAATCCAAAAAGAGAAGGAGTCTTAAAGATGCAGAATAATATGCCATCTCTCAAAGTTAAGAAAATCAAGGCAGAGACGATTCTAGAAAGCTAGTCAGAAGAGAAGCCTCACTCAAACACTCCAAACTGTCTTCTGGCAAATTCTTTATCTCTTTGGTGAAACAACAGGAACACAGGGAGCTCCAAAGCTACCTAGAAGTGAAATGTGAAGTTTACTGGTTAGGCATCACCTCCAACAACTGGTTGACTGATTTTTCCTTTTACAGTTGAGTACAAAGGGAACAAAGGAGGGCATAGCAAGATATCACATTCCTCCTCTTCTGACCACATACTTAAGTCTTGCTGCCAGTAGGCCTGCACACAAACATAATAAAACATCCACAAAACCATTGTACCCATCCAAGAATTACCAAATTCCTTGATTTAAAGCTGAAAGTAGCAAAATAGAGAAGGCAAGATGAACTGCAGAATGGGAGAACACACACACAAAAAAAAAAAAAGGATCCCTCTTACTCAATCTGTTCACTTTGGCACATTTGCTCACATAAAGTCCAAAAGTATTCGGAGACACTTTGTGGTTGGCCGTGCTGGGCCAAGGCAGCCAGCTGGGAGATGACAGGTACTGCCTCCCATACAACACGCCTTCCATACAACTTCCCTGGAGGCAGACACTCGGTGCTAGGACAAGATTTGCATAAGCGTCCTAAAATAAGGCATACGGGCATCAACAAAGAAGGAAGCCACCTCGCTGGACGCCCGCCGGGACTGGTGGTCAGGAAGGCGGGGCCGACCCCTCTCAGCCCGGCCCGGGTGCCCTTTCCACAGAACCTCGTCCGACACGCAGTCAGGGAGGACGAGAGGCGACCCACAGGGAAGTAGGTGCCCCACTTGCTCCCCTCCACCGGCACAGGGAGACAGCGGGCGGCCGCCGAATTCCGGACACACCTCTGGCACACGGCGGGGTGGCCGCTTCGCCCGTAAGGGCCGCCCCCGCCAGCAGGTGCCCGCCCGCCCCGCCGAGGCCGCCCGGCGCTCACCCGGCCTCCCGCATGACGTTGCTGTCGCCGCAGTCGCAGGCGCCCCCCGCCTGGCTCCGGAACATGTTGTAGTCGTGCCCAGCGTGCTCGCCCTGGTGGAAGCACTCGGCGCACAGGCTCATGCAGGGCGAGATCCCGCACGTCCGGCACCGGTAGGCCACGAAGTTGGCCGTCCACACCAGGCCGCACAGCGTGGCTGGGTCGTAGGCCCGCACGGCTTGCACGAAGCTGTCCCACGGCTCCCCGCCCGCCAGCAGGCAGCGGCACCACTCCAGCGCCTCAGCCGCCGCCTCGCCGCCGCCGCCACCGCCCGGGCCCGGGCCCAGCACCCGCTCCAGCAGTGCCCGCAGCTCGCTCGCCGCCGCCGCGCCGCTCTCGCCGCCCAGCTCCGTCTTCAGCCGCACCGCCGTCGCTCGCTTATCCCGGCCGCTGGCGCCGGCCCCCGCCATGATGAGAAACTGAGGAGCCGTTACGGCTGCGCCGGGCTCCCGGCTCTGGGGCTCCCCGCGCCGCCCTCTCCCCTCCCAGCGGCGCCTCCCTCTCGCGATAGCCACGGAACCGGCGCCCTCCCTGCCGCTTAGCTCGCTCCCTCCTCCTGACACTGCCTCTCCCCTCCCCTGACATTACCCCTCCTCTTCCTCTGCCCTCCCCGCCGGCCCGCGCCGTCCTGACAGCGCGCAGGTGCGGGGCCCGCGCCGACCCCCACAAAATGTCGCCGCCCGTCCCCGTTCTCCTGGAACTTCTGTCAGGACAAGGGGCACGGCAGGTGAGGGGTGCATGTCTCCTGCCATCGCGGACCCGGCCGCTTGGAGGGGCCGCCTAAGGAGGCCGGTGCCGCTGACGGTAACGGAGTCCTTTTTGTTACCGAGACGCTCTTCGAGCCAAGCGGCTGCCGCGAAGACACCGCACTGCCGCCGGTGTGCCCCGGACAGTCCGCCGGGCCGCGGCGGGTCTAAGGGCAGGGGCACAGCAGGGAACGCGGGAACCGTCTCTGAGACTCCGGGCCAGCGGCTGCGCATTCGCTCCAACCCGCAGCCCCGCAGGAGGTGGAGGAGCACCGCGCCGCGCTGCCGGCTTCCGCGGCCGAGTGGCCGCCGGACCCGCGGGCTGCCCGGGTCACCCGTATCCCCACGCCCCGAGATACCAGAGTGCGACTGCAGGGTCCCACCGGAAGAGGACGTGTTTGGACGCTGATCGACTCTTAACGTTTGATCGATTTTCAACTGTGTCATTAAAAATTTTTTAATCTGCCCGTAAATTGAAGTAACCTTTTAACTGACAGCAACCACGCCCCCGACGGACGCCCCTCTGCTGGTCTTGCCACCGCATTTTCTATGGCATCTTCTGGTCACTTGTGTTGCCCCAGTCCCTCGGTTCCATCAGGACAGGACTATGGGGTACGCGCTGCGATGTTTCCCGCCAGGAATATGGAAAGGAAAACCTAAGAACTGAACCTGTTACTTTTCTCCTAAGGACCGTCCATCCCACCGGCCAGGCGGCAATCCAGCTCCTGGTCTGTCCCTAGCGGCTATCAACAGCTTGACCACTAAGAAAGTGTCGGGCGACAAACCTGGGAGACCGGCCCTTCACCAGCACCTAACAGTGGTAACACGTAAGGCTGCAGTAAAACATGTGACGCTTATAAGACCTGACAGTCTATGCTCACAGTTACTAATTAAGAAAATAAGGAGGAAAGTTTAGTTTTACTTGGCTTCCGCAGGTCCCCGCGTCCCCAGAAAGCAGCAGCGCCTCAGCTGCCTGCGATGGGCCGGGCAGGGGCGGGCCCGGCGTTGGGGGCTGGCTGGTGGCAGGCGGAAGTGCGCGGCTCGGCCCGGCCCCTCGGCCCACCCTGCCGGGGCTGCGGTGAATCAGGGTGGTGGCTTTGCGGCCGCGAAGAGCATTCTGTCTTACGAACGGCCGGTGCGGTTGGCGAGCGTTCCTGGGGCTCTCTTCCTGCTCCGCGCAGGGCTGGGCGCCGCTCTCGGCGGTGGGCGGGGCCTGTCGGTAGGAGCGGAGCGACGGGCCGACGCGGGAGCGGGGCCTGCGAGGCTTTTTGCGCGGGGCGGGAGCCGATTACCGGCGGTGCGTGTGTCAGGAAATGGGGTGCAGAGGTCCGGGAGCGGCCTCCTATTAGCCAGCTCCGCGGTCGGACCCCGTCAGATAGATCCCGAGAAACAGCTGCGTGAAAACACCTGGGAGATGCTGAGGAGTACAGTGGGATTTTAAGTGTAATTTGTGGTAATATGTATGGGGAGGTTTGTATTAGTGTAATTGATGACACGTTATTTTCCTTAGTATAAACATGAAGAAATTAAAGCTTAAAGAGCTGGAAAGCTCTCTTCAACAAGTCGATACTTTTGAAAACCCAAAACTACTCCTTGAACAGTATCCAACAAGACCTCATATCGCAGGTAGAGTTGCCTACAGCACTGGTGTCCCTTTTACAAGTTCTTCATCAGCACTTTAAAATAAATACTTTTTTAAGTGTGTTTACTACAATATCTCCTTTGAGGCCTTTACACTAAAAGTAGCTGAGAAATTTATCAATCAGGAATATAATGAAATACTTTTTCATGATATATTAAGTACTTTTCTTTAACAGTATACTTCTAATGTACAACTCAAAAATTAAGTAAATAGATTTAGAAGACAATGTTGTAATAGAAACACTTTAATCTGAAATGGGCTTATTTTATAACACAGGAAAACCAGTAGAAGTGTATCTATGAACACCTATCCATACCTTATTTATGCTTTTTCCCAATACTTTATGTCCTTTTATTGGTTTTCCCCAAACAAATTTAGAGGCATACTGTTTCCGCAAACAATAGCCACAACTCTATGTTTCTTCCACCAAAGATCTAGAGTTCTAGAGGAGGTTCAGATGTTTTTGACTTATTTTCACATACAAATGAAAAAGATAATTACATGTAGTGTAATTTTTTTTCAGTGCATTTTTTTTCAGCTTAGTTTTGCATGACCAGAAACTTTACTTTGGTTTTCTGAAGGCCGAACTAGCTTTTCTTGATTTTATCAGATGCATGTTTGCTCTTACTGACCTGTGTTTGTTCTTTTCCCAGCACCTATGCTTTATACAATTCACAATACCTTCGATGATATTGAAAACAAAACAATTGCAGATTTGGGATGTGGTTGTGGCATGCTCAGCATTGGAAGTGCAATGTTAGGAGCAGGGTAAGTATTAAATACTTAGGTTCTGGTTGTGTTTTTTTTTTACTGGTGTAGTTGAAAAGGTGAGAGCACAGCAATGCTGAACTAAACTAATTTTATGTATCCAGTGCATAATAAGGCTATTTAGTATGTTTAGACAATCAAAAAACATTCAGTAGTGGGAGAGTTGCTACACATTTGGAAATCATGTTTGTTTTCCCCAAAAACATTTATGAACACATAAAACTTAGTTCAGACTTTAAAATTATATTTGGGAGAGGCCAACAGAACTACTCCCCTTTTTATCAGCACTGAATTTACAGTGTAGGCTTGTTACATTTCCTAGATAAAACAAGTTATGTACACAGATCTTTTTCAAAACTTAAACAGCATTTTAGTTTGCAGAAGATTAATATGTGATACCTTTTCTTTTAATAGATTGTGTGTGGGTTTTGACATAGATGCAGATGCACTGGAAATATTTAAAAGCAACATTGAAGACTTTGAGATGAGGAACATCGACATGGTTCAGTGTGATGTGTGTTCTTTAGCTGACAGCATGGCAGAGACCTTTGACACAGTTATTATGAACCCTCCGTTTGGTACCAAGCATAATAAAGGTTGGTGATTTTGAAAATCAGTTAGAAATTCTTAGGAATTAAGCTTTTAATGACACATCTCCTTTATTAGTTATCCAACAGTAATTACCTATCAGTTACAGTTATCTGCAATCAAGTTTCCTAAGTACTGATTGACAACTTCAGCATTGTAACTAAACAGTCTCTGGGTTTGAAATAAATAATACTGGCTCTTTCATATAATTTTTCTCTCACTAAAAGCAACTGGGTGAGTTTTAGAAATATTTTCTGTACCTTAATGTATTCAGTGCTGTTTCTCAAATAGCTATTACTCTAGAAAAATTGAAGCATATCCTTGAATCCTCTACTTTAAGCTTGCATTTAACAGTTCTAATAATGTCATCCTTCTCTTAGGAAGGGATATGGTGTTTCTGCAAACTGCTTTACAAATGGCAAGAAGAGCTGTGTATTCCCTTCACAAAACTTCAACACGGCAGGCAAGTGCTTCACTGCAGTAGGGTGAGCACTGGCCAGGCAGTGACATCACTGACATTTAATTACATTGTCTAGAGCTAGACTGGTTTGTTCACACCTTTATGGGGTATGAAACTTGCTTGGGGTAAATATTAATCATGTCAAATAACTGAGCGATCTCACATACATGTAGGTATGTGATCTCATGTTTTAGCTTGAAAAACAGAAGTGCAGGAGACTTCTAAATGAGAACAGGAGTCTAGATATTTGTAACAGTGTAGAAACAAGTTTTTTTTTTAATTTACCTGTATTTATTTAATATTGTAGCACATTCAAAAAAAAGCAGATGAATGGAAAGTGAATATGGAAGTCATAGCAGGTAAGCTTCATTTATTGTTAGAGAAAAATGCTAACACTGTTGGGGGCTGGTATCTGTACCACCACTAACTCATCAGCCAAAAGTAAACTTAAGTATAAATTTAACTTTTTATTTTTTTAATATAACTTGTTACCTGGCTAGAATACAAGCAGGCACTAGCTGAAGCTCTGAGAAATACATATTCTGTGCAGAAGTAGAATTTGTTTTTTTCCTGACCTAGATTTTGCCTTCAGGCAGAAGTTGCCTACCTTCCTCCTTCAAAATTAGATTGCTGCTGAGTAATAAAAGCAAAGTGCAGATTAGTGTTTCTCAAAAAAGTATCCTGTCCTTATAGCTACCCTAAGTATTTTTTTTCTGAGGGTTTTTCAGGTATCTTCCTGAATCTTATCATCAGCTGGATACTTTTTAGTCATACAATTTCAGACACAGAGGTTGCACATGTGCTTGAAACAGCTTATTTTAGCTATCCACTTACTGTCTAATTAGTTATCTTGAATATTCAGTCATAATCTAGTCTAGAGGCAGGCAACAGAAGAAACAGAAGAGCATAGGTGTAAGTTAATTGACTAGATGCTCTAGTGTAACACATTCTTTGTACTGTTCACAGAACTTAGATATGACCTACCAGCATCATACAAGTTCCATAAGAAGAAATCGGTAAGTATAGAACCTAACTGAAAATGCTCTGTCCTGTGCTAGGCACAAACTCTACTTAAGCAAATTTAAGTTTTATGGCAGTACTTACTGGATGAGGAATGCTCACAGCACTTGAGAGAAGTTCACCATGGTGGCATCAACTTCCATTACTGCCACTACATTTTGTACTTGAGCAGGGAAGAGCAATTTTACTGCAAATCAAAGCTATATACAGGTTAACAGTAGCACTGCAACTACATGTGAAGCAGCTTCAGGGAGCCTCCTTGACTCATTTGAATACTTAATCCTATCTGCAAAGGGAATTTAAGACTGAATTCCGTAATGAAGCCTAGAGTAAGTAGGATTGTACAGCTGTAACATTATTTCAGTTTTATGCTCTGTACAGCAAATAGCTACAGCCTATGAAATCCCACATAGAACTATCTTAGAGGGGGCAGGAAGGAAGCTGTGTACTTCATCCCACAAGAGAAGATCTAGTCAGGATGGTGGAGTATAGAAGCTTAAGCTCACAGGCAAGTTCTTGAGTGTTGAATTCTGTCCAGAAGACACATATCTCATTACTGTAAGGGAAGTAAAGAGAATCGTGGCATGGACTGGGCAAGATTTGAAAACTTCCAGGTTATGTTGAGTAGCAAAAACAAGAAGCTTTATTCATCTGTACCTATTACCTTAGTGCCCTGAATGGAAGTCTGTCCTTCAGCTTTGCCCCTTCACAGTTACAGCTTTGTACTACATTAACTTCCAGGATTCGGTAGGAAGCAGTTTTAAGTTCTGAATTTATTGGCAGCTGCTATTTAACATAACCACAAGATGACAAAGTTCAGAACCTTTTACATCTGAATGAGATGCCAGAAGTTGAGAGTATCTGACAATGTAAAACTATAAATATAAAAGTTTTCCAGGGTGCTATGTTAAAGAGTAAGCATGCTTCTTAAACAAAACAAAGCTGCAACCTAGCAAAATGAAGCTTTCCTTTTATTGTAGGTTGACATTGAAGTGGATTTCATTAGATTTTCTGCCAAGAAACTCCTGAACTGAAGCATGTCCTTAAAACATACTGGAAACCGAACAATAAAAACAATTACTTTTTAATTATTTTTATTGTAGTATTACTGATCTCCATCTCCATTTTCTGTTTTCAGCTGTTTTGGTGCAGGTTCTTCTTTTTCTGTTTCCTCTAGTGCTCTCTTCTTGGGACTTGCTGGTTCTGCAAGATTGAATATGTAGTCATTTATGTTAAAGGAAAGCATTTTGATATTACCTGAAATCTTCTGAAAAAAAACCCTTCCTACCATATAAGTTCCAGAATGAGTGAGTTTATCCAAAGCCTCTGCTATGCTAGAAAGTTTACTCATTTCTGGGACTTTTAGATGTTCTAAAATACCAGCTTGTAAGAGCTTCCTTCCCTGTGTGATTTTACAGCAGGAGGGCAAGTAAGAAGATGAAGAAATACTAGCTAACAGGAGTAGGTTTCACTGGGTTTTGTTTAAGCAGGTGCCATATAATACAACAGAAACTTTAAGCTCTTGATATTCTCCAAGCTAAATACCAATATATAGAACTTTCAGGCTTCTCCTATCCTCAATGAAAAAAAAACAAACCAAAAAAAAAAATCCCAAACAAAAAACACAACAAAAAATCAACAACCACCATCGTTTAAAGATGAATGATCTGAACAGCCCTGCAGTACAGCCTCAGCTATATAATAATTATTTTAATTGGTTTCTTGGACAGCTCTGGAACGAATCAAGAAAAAGACCCTTAAACTTACACTACAATATAGGGCTAAATCTGAAACATTAGCAAAAAACATGGGTACCTTTCCAAGAAGTAGCTCCACACACTAAAAGAAGTTGCATCCATTGCACAGAATAACATACCTGTTTTAGCATCATCTTCACCACCTTCTTCATTCTCAAACTTTATTTTCTTGCCCTGAAACTGTATTTTCCCTTTCTGTGCAGCCTGAGGTATCTTTCCACCTCTTCCTTTTCCTTTTATTTTGCGTCCTGTGGGAATATGAGATATCAGGACCTTCCTATCATTTGTCTTCTAAGTGGCAAGTTCAAAAGAATGCTTTAGAGTTAGCCCATGTTTAGTATGCTGTATTTACAGTTATTTTCACAGAACATTTCTAGGACATAAATGCTTAAACCAATAAAAGGAGGACCTTTTGTTTTCTGTTTCAGCAATTCTTGCTGATCTTCCAGTATTTTTTTCAGAGCTTCTTTCTCTGCATCTCCTTCCAGCACTTCCCATATAACATCCTTGTTCCGAAGCTGTAAGTTTCCATTGTGTGCTTCTTTGGCTTTTTCTAGAGCTTCTTTTGCAATATCCTTAAATAGGATAATTCCCTTAAAAACAAGAGGGTCATTTGCATTTGAATCTTACCATGAAAACATTCAGCTAGAATGATCAACAACGCAGCCTGTTAGATACTTTAGTAAATTAATTACTTCTGCATGATGTAAAGATATGTCTAGACTGAAGCAAAACCCTCAAATTGTCCTAACAAACATTCTGTCTCAGTTTTGACCTTATAAACTGAGAAGTCTTGAACCACTATTATCTGATATTTTGGAAAAAGAAAAAAAAAAAGTCTCTCTCTCTCTCTCTCTCTCTCTCTCTCTGCAATTCTGCTAGTCAAACAGATAATTTCCCTTTTGATTATAGAAGGGAACAGGCATTTGATCATGCAGTTTCAAGCTTCTTTACAGAGATCTTAACTCCTCCAAGATTCTACTGACCTCCTTTGCACCTCGGACAAAGTGTATCCACTTGATTTCTCCGTGATCAGAAAATACATCATGAAGATCTTCTCTGCATGTTTGTTCATCTAGGTTACCAGAAAACTTCAAAAGACATCCTGTCTTTTCTTCCAGAGACTTCTAAGTGAAATAAAAACAATCCACATATCTGTTGAAGAGTCAAGCTTGAATACCCTTTTTTTTTTTTCCCCACTCAATCCTAGGACTATTAAAACATGATAGTGATAAATAAGCAATTGAAGTCACCCTGCTTAGCACCACCAGGAGCCCAAACATTCTTGCTATACAGCTTTTTTTTTCTGATGTCCAAGTCCTGTATGTGTATCCCCTTCCTGTCTTTTTTTCCCCTTTTTAAAATTTTCTTTGCTTACTATGATACATTTCTGTGGAATTTAGAGGACTCTTTTTTTTTTCCCTAAGAGAGTAGCAGTATTTACATTTCACAAAACAGTTGTAAATCTGTATAATACTGATTAAATCCTTACTGGATCCTTCAGATACCAAAGAAGAACAGTTCTCTCAGTGGTGCATTTCAGATAAATTCTGAACAGCTAAACATATCTAAATTTAAATTCAGGATATTATCCCTTAAACAAAATTAGTCTCTTGAACATGAGATTCTATACAGTGGCAAAAAAAGTCTTACTGCTAGTTAGAAAAGCTAAAGTGACTTCCTAGAAAATGCTCAGTGCTACAGAATTTCAAACTGAACATCCCACTTTAGCTTTACAAAATGCAGCTGCAGAAGCAGGTTTGCTATGGGTGGGCTGACAATCCATACAACAGCAAACATTAGATATTTTTCAGGTATAGAGATTTAAGAAACCCATACCATTTCAGCATCTGTTGCTTGCTTCTGTTTTTCTTCTTTTTCCCTGTAGAAAAGTTAAATTAGTTAAGAGCTGATTCAAGTGCATTCAGGTTAGCAAAACCAGGCATTTAAGTTGATAAGACTTACTGTTTAGCTCTTGCTTTAGCTTCTACTTTATTTTGTTTCCTTTCTTCATTCTTCTTTGTACAATATTCCTCCCTTCAACAGAATATAAGCTAAATTAATGGCACTTAAATAATTACTTTGCAAGACAGTGGTAGCCAGGAAACAGTGGAGAGTTGAAATGCCAGTCTTCAAAAGGTACAGCTACCAACACCTGTACAACAGTGTAGAAATTTACATTTCTCAGGTCAAGCCAGGTTCTTGTCTAAATCTGCCCCTGGCCAGTATTTGTTCATATATCAGTTAAGTGGACTTACTTGAAAAGTACTATCAGCTCTGTGTCTTTGTACTTTTGGTTGGGGATCTCTGTGAACTTCTTGGCAGATTCAACACTATCAAAAACTGCAAATATTGAGCCCTGTTAAATAGTAAAAGACATTCAGTGTCAGAGTAATTGTCCACGAGGATCCCTGCCCTAGGTCTAACTGTTTCTCACAAGAAATACCTTAAATGTTCTCTGCAGTGTTCTCCTCATTTGAATGTTTTCAACTGGACCTTTATCCTCAAGCCATTCTTTGATATCATCAAGAGTTGCATCTAGTGGAAAGCCTTTCTGCAAGATAGCAACAAACTGGCAGTCAGAATTTAGAACATATCCAGTATAAGTTAAATTAAAATTTACTTTGATGGTTTTCAGAACAGCACAGAGCAAAGGAAGTTTACTTACAACATACACAGATCTGTTCTTAATTGCAGCCTTATACTGGTCATTCAGTTCAGGAAGGGGTTTGTTTGGAGATCTTCTGATTTTTGTTTTCTCTTCATTTATTTCCATTAGACCATTCTTAGATTTTCTTAGTGCTTCTACAATAACACTAAAATCTGTTGAGAGACGACTTAACCTATTGAATAAGCAGACAGGGGTCATTACAAATACAGGCAAAGCTGAAGCTAAATGTTAAAACAGCAACAGTTTTTGTACATGCAGACCAGGGACATTTGGTCCCAAACAGAAATAAGTAGATGAAAGTTGCCCTTCCATCCACAGAATCACAGGATGTCTGGCTGGAAGAGACCATGCAGTCCAACCTCCCACCCGACACTGCAAGCTCCCCACCAAATCATGTCCCTGAGCACCAGGTCCACACACCATTTAAATGGCTCCAGGGGATGGCAACTTCACCACTGCCCTGGGGAGACCATTCTGATGTCTGACAACCCTTTCAGTGAAGAAATGTTTCCTAATATCCAGCCTAACCCTCCCCAGGCGCAGCTTGCATCCATTCCCTCTGGTCCTGTCACACGTCACCAGGGAGAAGAGGCTTCCCTCTTAGGACTGTAGAAGGGGATCAGGTTAGTCAGGTAGGACCTGCCTTTCATAAACCCATGTCCACTGGGCCTGGGTTGTCTTGTATGTGCCCTGTGGTGACATTCAAGATGACCTGCTTAGTTGTAGTTAACTAGATTAGTTGTAGTTTGCTTTACCTGTTGAATTTGATCATTACTTCTAAAGGCACCCAACCATCATCTAGTTTGATCTGTTCCTTTAAGAACTTGTCTCTTGGTAGATTGTGATTGCCAAAATAGTACTGCAAAAAAGAAGGGAGAGAGATTTGTCTTTGAATGTTCAGTCTTAAGAGCTCATTTTCATCTAACAACTCACTGCACCAGATTATTAAGACCAAAATTCATGAATATGAACAAGTAGAAAATGGGAAGTTACAACTTCCTGCTTTAATGTAATCCTTTTGGAAAAGTCAGCTGCAACACGTAAGCTCTAAAGAAACCAGTGCTTCATGCAATGGGACTTATGAGGCAAAGGTAGACTGCAAATTTGATTACAAAAGGCAGGAAGCTTATTCTGTCAAGCTCTGCAAAGTCAGAAGTCAAACCTGTCACCAACAGATTCAGGTTTTAGTCTTTAGTTAAAGGATATTTAAGCAAGAACATTGCATTTGCCACACTGAGAAATCATATATGTAAGCTAGAGTTTCCAGGTCTCATTCAAGAAAATACTGTAAAATTTAAAAAATATATCTATGTATATTTTGCCATGTTCCCATTTTGATCATGTCCAGCATGGGACAAGTTAATCAGATTCTTTTGCTCACCAGGAGTCATTTAACTAGGGTCAAATACTTGAAGCCACAGAGTAAGTTGAAACCTCTCCATCAATATTATTGTGCTTTAAAAAGTCAGTGGTTTTACAATACCTCTCCCTCTGATAGACCTCAAACTGACATTACCACAAGTCCAGCTTTGGCAACTGTGTCTCCTCAATCTCTGCATTTGTTTGTTTGGGGGTGGTTCTTTTTTAAGGGCTGGGCACTGTTCATAAAGACTGTAGCACCACATGCTGATGAGGATTCACATCCAGCTATAGTTTTGTCCCTAGGAAAATGGGTTGTTCTAGGTGTCATTTTAAATTATATGCTCAGTTTTCCATTTGTATGGTGACCCTCCAAGCCTCTAGTATGAGAAGTGGTTAATCTAAAGTAGGCACATAGGTATAGTTGCATTTTGTAGCAAAAAATTACCAAGCAGTAAGTACGATAGAAAATTTTGCAATGTGCTAATATTCTGACCAGCACAAATGCCCCCTTAGGAGGTCTCCTCCCCAAAAGAGATACAGAATTAAAATGCATCCTGCTATTTGCATAGATAGAATAACTGCAGTGAACACAGTAATATGTTTACTGATACTTTCACTTGCTATAGCAGCCAAAACTATCAAGTTAAACCTTCTCTGTTTTTAAATGGTGCTCTTACAGGCAACTAGACAAGTATAACTTCCAACCTGGACTACAATTATGAATTAAATACCTGTCACTGACCTGTCACCAACATTTTTTTTTAAGAATTGAAGATGCAAGTCTAAATTGGCTTCCAGACCTCCATACATTCCCTACCAGGGAATGTCTCCAAAACTACATCTCAGTCCACATCCCAAACTATAAATGTAACTTACCTCAATTTGCTGACAGATTTTGTTTTCCAAAATAGACATGCTTTCACCATCTCCGTTTTCAGCCATTTTCACCAGATGCACTGAAAAAAATATAAAGGCACTAACTATTGAGTAGTACTTTCTACAGGCTTACATTCATATAGAGATGCATTCTACCACAGCCTCATCTAAACAAGGTAACAGAGGAAGTTCTTCAGCTAAATGTTTATGCTTGTGAGCCAACTTCAAACATGACTGCAGAACTCCAAGGGGAAATTATGAAACAACTAGGAAAACAACAAGTATAATACTTCGGTTATAAAGGCAGCATTTGGAATATTACTTTCAATGCAAGTCAAAAAAATGCTGTCACTTTACAGCATTATTTGTTATTTACCATTTTCTAGGCTTACCCTTAGCTGGTACCTAACAGCAACAAGCCTGAGCCAACAACAGTTGTCTTCAAGTAACATCCAACCTCTCATCACCAGGCAAAACCTCAACAACAAAAACTGTTTAATATTCCCAAGTAGGTATCATTACAAGCTTTTTTTAAAGTTTCTGCCTCCCAATTAATTTCTGAAAGTTCAAAGAACTTACTGGGGGAGGGAATGAATTTACCTGTGTTTACTGATACATCTCAAAGATGTCTAGCTCTCCCATTTACAAATTTGTCTTCACTACAATTCTGCCTGAATATTGAATCAAACATCTTTGGTAAGAGGTAATATGTTTTAATTTGAAAGTAACTTATTCCCTTAAGTGGGATGGAGCAGATGCACTAGAAGGCTGGTACAAAAGCATCTCCTGTCCAGAAAGTTAACTGCAATCAGAAAATGTCTTGCCTAGTTGCTCTTAAAGTATGAAGAGTAATCCTTGAGGAAAAACACAGCTTTATAAAGCTGTCAGAAATCAGTTTGAATTCAGTTTTGAACTATGAAGCAACAGACTTAGTCTTTCTCCTTTTGGGCATTATCACACTTTCCAGCTACAGAAGATGCAGCAGTTCCCTGGACCTCAGTTTCCACAGTTCACAGATCTTTAAGACTGGTGAAGATGGGTTTGCACTCATGTCTTGCATGGTTGACTGGGAGATTTAGGTATGCAGATTCTGCTCTTCTGCCACTCACAGGACAGTAACATCTTTCAGACCATCAAGATGACTGACAGCACAGAAGCAAACTCTCATGAGTATCCCTTGGCACAGGAAAATTTAACATTCTTCATCAGAACACCCTCCTGGCAACCCGATCTTCCTGTTTTAGCAGTTTAATTCACCAGTATTGTTCAGAATACTGCAGTCTACAGTATCCCCATTTCCCCCTCTTCCTGATCTCAGAGCTGTGGTGCATGCTTGAAGTTCTTTGCAATGCAGGCAGTTACAGCTTGCATCCTTCCCTCCACTAAGACTGTACTCTTTAAAGACACACTTCAGCAAGTGTTAGTTGAGAGCTACGTGCAGAAGGTGATTTTTGTCTCTGTAAGACGCTTTACACACATACATGAGCCTGACTGGGTTCATCACACTCAGGTGCTGACACTACTGTAACACTTCCTTGCAATGCTGTTCTCAGCACCTGACCTCTGAGAGAAACCAGTGTTCTATTTTACATGGTATCTCATTTGGTATAACTTAATGGCAGTCAGTGCTATGGATCAGCTAATTGACTGCACTCTTTTCCTATGCAACCATGATACCTCAGTTAACCCAATATATATATCCACTGGTATATGCAATGTGTTGATCGGGAAATTGTGTTTAAGAGGTCTGAGCATTCTGACCACGCCATGTTGAAGTACAGCTTTTTCTTTAAGGTAAGGATTAGCTGCCACCCCTCACTACCCCTAACACTACTTACACAGTTGATTTTTGAGCAGAATCGGTGCAGTAGGAGAAGAAATTTCCTTTAAGAAGTATTTAAGTGATGAAAATGCCGGCTCCTGCGGGTACACCTACAGCAGGACTCCACCCGTTTGTCCTACGGCACTTCTACACCACTACAGCGGCAACACCGTCCTCTTCAGGCACCCTCGAGGCCGCGGCCGAGGTTCCCGCCAGGCGCACACCTCAGCCCGGCGCAGCGGAGCGCGGCCTCCGCCCGGGCCCTCGCGGGCAGGGACAGCGCGCGGAAGCCGCGACGGAACGGCCCGGGCCGCAGCGGTGCCACCTGCCCGTGACCTGCGGCCGGCGGCGAACCGCGCTCACCCAAACGCCGCGCGCAGCGCTTCCGGCGACGCACCGCTGTGGCGGCAATTCACGCGCCGCGCCCGGGCACGGCCGGACCCGCGCCGCGCTGCTGCCCGGACCGGGGCAAGACGAGCAGCACGTGCTCGCCCGCTTCAGGCGCTTCCGCCTCACGGCCCGGCCGCCGCTCCCAGAACGGGCCCCGCCACCCGCTGCTCATCCGAAGGGCCGGGCCTAGCAAAGCGCAGCACCGTCCTCCAGAGGCAGCCGCCCGGCACGGGGCTGATAGGCTGCTACACCGCCGCCACCACCCCCCAGCACAAACCTGACGCAGCTCCGGGAACCAGCCCGCACACGGTACCGCTCCGCCGCTTTAAAGGCCGTAAGTCGGTGCCGCGTGTCCCAGCAACCTCTGCGGCCGCCGCTGCCCGCCCTTCACGTGGGAGCCGCTTCCGGGGCGGGAGCGCAGCAGCCTTCAACGCGCACGGCCTCACTTGACGTCTGAGGCGACTGGCGCCGCGGCCGGACGCCCGAGGGGAGGAGTCTGACCTCGGGCCCAATCCGGGCTGCTGCGCTCTAAGCGGTGGGTCCTGCAGTCCCGCCGCGGCGCGCGCGCTCGTGGCGCGGACAGAGGAGCAGCTGCGCCCGGAGCGGTTTGGGAAAGGGAGCTCGTGACGCGCGGGAACGCGTTCGTGTTTCTGCTTGGCGCCGGCGAGCGCGCGGCAGCAGTGAGCGGGGCTGGCGCGCGGCGTCGCTTCCCCCGCGTTGGCGGGCAGGCGGAGAAGGGGCTCCGAAGCCGCCCGTGTCCGGGTCTTTATTTATGTGTATTTGCTATCGCAGCCAAGCACTTCAGCGCTCTGGGGATCGCCCCAGTAACATCCAGGTTCACGGCACTGCCCGGATTCATCTGACTGCAGTGCAGTCAGTCAGTTGTCTAGTTCGGGAGTGGTACCCGGCTCCTACAGCACAGTATTCTGTCTGTAGTGTTCACATTCAAATATTAAAAACTTCTCATTAAAACTTACATATAACATATAAGAACATGTAAGATATAAATACATATATATGTATAAAGCTCTGAGCTTTCCCCAGGATACACGTTAGTGACCAGAACCCACCGTCCCCTTCCTCTCCACTGGTACCACCTTGCTGCCCGTGCTCAGGACCTGGCTGCTGTGCGCTTCCTTGGGATGTGCTACAGCTGTGAGATAATTTCAGAGTGTCACAGTTCAATTCCCCCTGCCTCTTTACAGTTTAGAATCTTTAAAACAAATTACATTGAATCCTTAAATAGCTCTCAGTGGGACAGAAAACAAAGCAAAAAACTCACACACATATACACAAGCTTTTGACGTAGTGACACACAAAGATACCAAAACAAGAACTATATACACACCACAGACCTTCACATCAAAGCTCAGAGTTCAAGTGCAGCCTGCTACTGGCAGTCAAATACAAGTGAAAAATAGCATACAAATGTGAAAGAACAAAAAAAGTTGAAAACATTTACTATCAATAAGAAGAAATATTACAGAATCAGGGCTTACCAGCTTGTAAAGCTCATTTCATCATATCTGAAAAATCCAATAAACCCCAAATCTGATTTTAGGTGGCAGTGCTGATTAGGAAGTTCCCACCACACCCTACAGTACCCCTGGGTTGTCTCTGTCTCTCATGCCAATGTCTAACAGTTGTTTCTGCAATAATTTTATAAACTGGACTGGGGAACTGATCTGGGCTAAAACAGCCTCTCTGCTCCCCAAGGCATTTCTTTATTTGGATCACCACTGTCAGGCTGTGCAGCTCCACAGCAGCTGAAGTGGGACTGGGTGAGGGGTAGCAAAGGCAGGAGCAGAAACCCTCATCATGGCCACCTCTTCAGCACTGGATAGGCTTTGCCCTCTTGTAGTTTCCACACAACTCATGTCCTTCCTTTCAGTCTCCCTCTTCCCCCTCTGTCATGTTACTGGTTTTTATAAAACCTGTAAAAAAAAAAAAAAAAAAAGGTGTATTTTTGAGGCCTATACATCCCTGTAGAACATGGCTGAACCCAGGCAAGCAAGTCCTGCATTAGAGGGGTGATTACTGTGTGCAAAGACAACACAGTTGCATCACACTCCCTCAGGAAACCAAGCTCATAACACCATCTATACAAGCTATGAAAAGAAAACTAATCCTAAGAAGTCCCTGCCATAATGATTCAATCAAATTAATTTGTATGACTACCTGCATGGGATGATGCAGAACAAGGACAGTTGAGAAGGCTGGGGATGGCAGGGTCAAATCACCAGCTATTTAAATACTACACATGGATTCTGCTTTCTGCTGGCACTGCCATCTCAAGTTGCTTTCTAGACAGAATTTTAAGATCTTGTATAAAGTTTGTAGAGAAAAGAAAAAATCCAGTAGACCACTTAGCATTTGGTTTCTCCATGCTTAATATAACTTGACAAGTTTATTCAGTTACAATCTTTGATCCAGTCACAGTTTAGGTCTTTCAGAAAAGACTGTATGGTATTCAATGAAATAGAGAAGTCTATATTTTGGAGGGGATGTCAGCAACTTTACAGTCTTTCATTTCCTTCTCCCATTCCACAAATACACTAATCTTAAATTTGATCTTAAAAAACCATCATTACCATGGTAAGGTTTTTAACTGAAAAAAAAAATAATAAAAAATCAGGAATACTTGTTCATCATCCAAAGAGCCAATTGCAAATCTGAGAAGCGTCTTGTGTAATTTCTAATGGGCTCTGCCAGGGTGGGAATGGCACAGTGAGCACTTGTCCGGAGCTGCCTTGTACTGCAGAGCATTGTTCTCCTGCAAAACCAATGCACACTTTCAGCTTGTGCTCTGAGGCTACTTCATGACAGCTTCTCCCTCGTTCCCAGCCTGTGCTCTTCTCTGCTCTGGCATCTGAAGGTAGAATTAGCAGCATCCTGTAAGTGCCCATGTTTTCTGAATGGGATAACCTAGTTATCCAAGTGATACTGCTCTATATGTAGAGCTTGTGGCAACAAACCACTTTGATAGCAACCTTTGAAATATCAAAGATTTCACCTTAAGATCAGTAGTCCATAGAAATGCAAAGTCTTTTGTTTGGGTTTACTGATCCTAGCACCAGGTCATAGTTATACCTGCATTTAGTTAAAACATCTGGTTTTTTTTCACAGAAGTTCCTATATAGGTGCAGAAAGTATGATATGGGAGTATTTGAAAACTTTAGTGACAAAAATTGATTGGACTGAAAAAATATATTGGAAAATACACCACATTTATATTTCTGAATTGTTTAAAATAAAGACAAATTATACCTGCTTTTTAATGATGTGTTCCAAAAGGTTGTATTAGACGTTAGATTCATGAGGTAATCAGTATGATTATGAATACTGCATCTGCTGTTTTCTGTAACAGCAGTTTGAGAACTAGATGCTTACACATTATACACACATACACAGCCATGTGACCGCATTGCACTGGGAAGGTTACCTACTGCTTCCCATTTATTCAGGTCAGGGTTGTATTTCTCAATACTCTGGAGATAGGTTCCTTTTGATGATGAATATCCTCCTGTTACGTAGATGCATCCATTCATAACCACAGCGCCACACTCCATCCTTCTCTCCATCATGTGAGCCATCTGCTTCCACTCGTTTTGCTCTGGGTCGTAGCAGTCCGTGATCGTGGTCTGTCCACCCACAAAATAGATCTTGTTTTGCAGTGTAATGGAACACAATCCATATTCTTCAGGAGGAAAGGAACACAGTTCAACTCAGCCTGATAACACTGAACTGCAACCACCTGACAAACACTAGGCACACAGAGGGTGGCTGAGTTTCTTCTCTAAGAAGACACCTCAGGACTTTGCTATACTTGGTTAAAGCAAGCTCAAGGCATTACAGAAAATACAGACATGAGCACAAGCACTTACTGAGAAATGCTTTTAAAAATTACTGTTACCGAATGTAGAACATAGAGAAAATACTTTTTAAATTAATATATTTTTTTTCCAAATGCCTATTAATAGATGCATGTTATAGAAAGTTTACTGTATTATCTATTCGAATGCTTTCATTCTGTAGTTCAACAGCTATATACTGATTTCTATAGAACAGATGCTTGAATCGGGTCTCCCCTTCCCCGCTGAGTGTGGGAGAGGGATAGGTTCCCTCTCTAGATCTTGCTGCTGTACAAGCATTTATTACGAACATGCCAGAAACTCTTAAGTGGGCTTAAAGACTCTCAGATACAAGCAATCAAACCAAGCTCTATGCTCATTACAGAAGACAGTGTTTACCTGGATGTGGACTTGTGGTGACTATACTCCACTCATTGCTACCTGAGTGGTATCTCTGGATTTTGTCATAGGTGCAGCTTCCCCTGTATCCATAGTGACCTCCAGTTACGTAGATGACTTCATGCAGGACACAGGCAGTGGCATTTCCAACACCTGTACACAGTGTGGAAGTCACAACACACCTTAAGAGTGCACACAATAACCACAGACACTTCAACCCATGATCCCATTTCAAATGACTTGTTAATTAACATTTTAAGGTGAAATTATGCTTGTGAGTACCTAACTGAATGTGAAATTAAATAAATATGCCAAGGCACCTTGACACCTGAACCTTATCAGCAGAAGCAAGAGCACATAAATAAAACTGCAATAACCAATTCTTACTGCATGTAACACAGACATACAATTTTTCACAGAATTTTTATGTAGCAACTAAAGACACATTGTCACATTGGTTTTGGAATATGGAATTACTTTCAATATTTCATTAGGTGAAAGAGATTTTTTAAAAGCCATTTATATGGCAAGGATGAAAATAACGGGGTAACCTTTCTGACCCTTTTAGTCTTTCTCATGGTATTATTAACTATGCTATTGTATAAACAAGGACACAAACAAAATGGAGCCATGTGAACTCTGTCTCTAGGAGAAGAAAACAAAATAAAGCAAGGGATCTGGCAAGATAAAATAAAGCATCTAAGAAGTTTCACATAGAAAATGGGAGAAAATAACTGCACAGAATGAGTAACTGGACACAGCATTAGCACAACATTTCTAGTTTTAAAGGAATTAAAAAGATATTATTAGCAATGTTTGTGGAAAAGACACAAACAATTAAGAAAGTTGTAGGAGTAGAAGTGGTTTTTTCTGTTAATAGATACATCCAAAAACTCTTAAATGTATGTAGAAAAATACTGTGTTTCAATAAATGACAGTAAAATTTTATAACTGTAAATAATTTCATTAAGTAATTAAAATGTACAATAGTTTACAAATTTTATAATAAAATAATACCCTCTAGTTAAACTGTGATTAAAGTTCATAGATTTTTAATAAATCACTATTTTGGTTGCTAGAAATGGGTATTTGTGCTTTTCATTATTAACGATTAAAATAAGGATCCTGAACAGATGATACACTGAAATATGAGGAAGCTGCATGCAATAAGTTTAAATGAATATGACACCTTTAGAAATGATTGCACTGAAAATCTGAGTAAATGACAGTGAAATAATACAATCCTTTTATTAGAGCTTGCTCTTCAACCATCTCCTGAATGGACTCAGGTAGTTTCCTCATTTCCTTCTAATTTGAACAGAAATGTTACCCCTAAAAGAAGGTAAAATTAAACTGTTACCACTTAGCTTTCCAGCCTAGTGTTCTATGACACAGCCTGGCACAACTTTTGAATGTTTGCAGTCGTTTGTCTAGTGAAGACCTGAACCAAAGCTCATCAACATCAACAGGAGATTCCCATGGACTTCACTAAACTTGGACCAAACCCTAAATGTGTTCATGGCACTTAAAAGTAGAAAAATACAGAAGGATTGACATTTGTGTCAGATGCCATACAAAAGCTTACCTACCTTTGATCATGTTTGCAATAGGAAGCCATTTCTTTTTTAAAGTATCATAGACCTCAGCTTCTTGCACTGGTGCTCCCTTTCGGTAGCCACCCAACACGTAGATGCAGCCACTCAGGGACACTGCACAGTGGTAATACCTCGCATCAAGCATGGGGCAGCCTTCTGTCCACTCGTCTCTTTCACTGTTATATATCCACACAGTGTCAAGGGCTTCGATGCTCTCTGTTCTATAACCTCCTGTCACATATATGTCTGGTCCCAAGCTAGTAACCCCATAGCTTTCTCTGGTGTGATCCGGCATCTCTGTTCCCTGGACCCACACGTTGGTTAAAGGATCCCAAACATGCACTTCTGATAAGGGATGCCAATAATATCCTCCAATCACATGCATGGCTGCTGTAGGTCTTCTGGAAAGACCTTTGGGACTGAGGTTCAGGGCACTGTATATAAGCGACCTTATCTTATTGTCGTTAAGTCGGCACTTTTTTTGTAGGCTTAAAGCTGACCTCAAATACATGTTATCTAAGTCCACTCTAATGCAGCTCAGCAGTTCATAGATGTCTTCAATTCTTTCTTCCATGTTGTGTGCAACCCACTTAACAACAGCTTCAATGGCTGTCTCTTCTTTCCAAATATTGAGATTCTCCCTGGAGAGAATGTAAGAAAGCTTCTCCTTGCCAACATCCAGAAACTCTTCCTGCATACTCACTTCTTCAAACTGCCATAACAATATCCTCCTCGACTCTTTTTCTAGCTCCGAGCAATCATGATATTCAGCAAAGGAGTGCATCCCTATGCAATTGTCAGTGTCCAAGTGCCTCACCAGGAACTGCTCGCAGGCTTTCTTTACTGATGCAAACTGGAGGAGGTCTGCAGCCTGGAGCAGGCTTTGGACATTTCTCTTTGTTATCTGGATCTGTGATGTGTAGGCATAATTCACAAGGGCTTCCAGTACGGCATGGCTGAGCCCGGGAAGTCTGATCTGGTTTTTAGATTTTTCTTTCATATCAGCTGTGAACATGGCTTTAAAATAACTGCTGCAAGCCGCTAAGGCGGCTCTGTGGCAGTGGAAGATGACCCCCGAAGCGCACTGCAGGGTGATGTCGGTGAACAGCCCGTCCAGGTAAAACGCTCGGAACGCCTCCAGGAAGCCGGCTGGGTGAGAAGAGTCCTTGTAGAGGTACGCGTAGTCCTCCTGCCCGGCCACGGCCACTGCCACGGCCATCGCCGTGACCCGCGCACAAAAGCGGGCAGCCAGAGTGGAGCGGGCTCCCCGCCGCTTTGTCCGCGCCCCGCCCGCAACACACAGAGCCGCTGCGCGCCGCTCCGTCCCCCGCCCGCCGGCCTCCCGGCGCGGTACTTACGCCCGGGCGGAGCGCGGCCGCGGCGAGGGGCGCTCCCCGGCCCGCGGCGGCCCCGTGACCATTTTTGGAAGAGCTGCTGCCCGCGGGAGGCGGCGGGGCCGGAGCGGCGGCTCCTATTTCGGTGCCCCGTCCTCCTGCCCTGCCCGCCCCCGCAGGCCCCTCAGCTCGGCCCGGCCCCGGGGAAACTCCGGCCTGAACCGCTGCTACTGCCCTGGGGCTACACCCCACCCAGGGGCCAGGGGGTTAAAAGGCTGACTGCGACGATGACATAAGGCCCGGCTGTATTAGGGACAGAAGCAGATGCCGGGGGAGTGTCACCAGCCACACAACAAAGCAAGGGGGCCTTTGCCTGCCACTGACAGCGAGCTGAAGCCACCCTGCTCTACCGGGCACTCAGAGGGGCAATGCTGGGGTGGGCAGCAAGGTCCCTGTTACAGAAGAGCAGGACTGAAGAGGGTGGCCAGAGCTCTCCTCAAACACCTGGACCTAGCAGGATACAAAGGACAGTCACAAACTATGCTAACAGACTCCAACTACAAGCAAGTTATTCAGGAAGAAGGCTACAGGAGCTTTTATCACTTCTGAAAATGTGGTTCACAATTTAAAAATCCTTTTTGTTCTCTGCTATCAAACCATTTTCTGCAGCGGAGACCTCCAAAAGTATTGGAAGCACAGTGTCCCCTGGGTTTGAGCAGCTGTGCTCCCTCCTTTGCCTGCAGAGCAGGGTTTGGATGCTTTGGATCCAGCAGCCAGACCCCCCGGCTCTGCTAAACACTCCTGGATCAAAAGGCCTGGTTTTACCAAAAGGAGGTAGATATTTGTTATTATTATTAGCTAAGTGCAAGCAATACATAAAGTGGGAAACTGGGCGAGCCCCTGCACTACCCAGGTGAAAAACCATAATTTATTTATTTTCATTACTGGTGCTCCTTTCTCCACAACGCCCACCAGAAGCAAGAACTAAGAAGCAATCTGAACTGGAAAGCACATATAGACATACCCCTCTACCATCCTTCTTCCCATGCAACAGGACTCAACTTGCTCTCACATTACATAGTAACATGAGACATACATAAGCTGATCCAAACAAAAAAAACAACAAACCTTTCATATATCTTCAGTGTTTCAACCACTCCCGATCACTTTTAGCCCAGAAACTGGAGTTTTGTGGTGTAACCTGTGCATTAGCAGCAGCCCGGTTGTCTCTGACCCAGGCTTGTCCCTCAGCTACATTACTCATTCAATTTCTTTCTCTGGAGCATGCCCTTGTACAGTCCTAACTCTTTATATCCCCATGCCAACAGTTTTGTTTTGCAGTGGTTTTGCACTTTACATTTCATCTGATTCTTATGGACAAGCAGGAACTTATCCCAGGTCTTGGCCATACTGCTAGCATGTAATACAAAGGTCAAGTACTCTTTGTAGTAGCTAGTGTACAATAGTGACCTGTTACCATCCACAAATTTTTCCTTACACATAGACACCTTCCATTATGCATTTCTTTTCGTAACATCTTTTCCTAAATCACCTCCCTCCCAGGGAGCAAATCTGGAGGCCAGCAACATTTAGTCAGGGAGCTTCTCCCTTTCTCTTTTGGCTGAGTTACCAATCTTATAACAGCTTCAGCCCTTGGAGATACTGGTTTCCCCTCCCTTACACCCAAATGTGGAAGAAGTTGCTAATTGTGGTGCTTAAGAGAAGTTCTCTCTTATATTAAAAGAAAAACAAGACCTCATAGTAATAGCTCAGTGGCCTACCTACTGAAACTAGAAAAAATTCTGTCTCCAGTATGCACTTTGTCTAACAAATAGCATCAGCTTTACCCTCTAGGGGATTATATTGTAATTAATAATATTTCAAGTAGTATAGTTAAGCTAATTTAAACTCCTGCCTTGTTACTTAAATCAAAACCACAAAAAAAACCCCAAAACATTTTGAGCATGAAGATGAACTTCTCACTCAATTTCTCACTCTCACAACAAACTACAAGATAGGTTCCTTAAGGCTGAAAGAACAATTAGGTAGGAACAACAGGAAGAAAAAGTGGAACAATTATTTCTATACAGTTTTTTGTTTCACTAAGCAGAAACTGTGATCTGTGGACACACTGAAAGCAAGTTGTCTTACAACTAAGTTCTGAAAAGCACAGAAGAGACGGACACAGAATCTGGAACATTCAGCAGCACATCTAGAATGAAGGAGTCCTGCTTTCAGCTGGGATAGTTAATTTTCCTCCTAGCAGCTGGTACTGTGCTGTGTTTTGGATTTAGTATTAGAATAATGTTGATAACACACTGATGTTTAACTTGTTGCTAAGCAGTGCTTATCCTAAGTCAAGGACTTTCCAGGTCCCCATGCTCAGGCAGTCAGCAGGTGCACAAGAAGCTGTGAGGCTGCACAGCCGGGACCACTGACCCCACCTAGCCAAAGGGATAGTCCAGACCATATGACATCACACTCAGTATATGAGGTGGGGGGAGCTGGCTGGGAGGGGCAGATCACTGCTTGGGCATCAGATAGCAGGTGCTGAGCAACTGCACTGGGCATCGCTTGTCTTTCTTTGGATTTATTTATCTTTGTAGTATTTGTTTTCATTATTATATTTTATTATTATTGTTGGTTGGTTCTTCTTAGCTATTAAGCTGTTCTTAACCTATGAGTTTAACTTTTTTTTTTTCCCCCCAGCTCTCCTTTCCTGGAGGAGGGAGGAGTGAGGGAGCAGCTGCATGGTGCTTAGTTGCCAGCTGGGGTTAAACCATAAGAAGTAGCCACATAACTTCAAAGAAAAAAAGTAACCATACAGAACTGTACTATGCAACAGCCATTACCATTCTTTTGTACAACCTGTAAACCACACAACTTAAACCTGCCACAACGTGAAACCCCCCAGTTCTTCAGATACTCTCTTTATGCCCTTGCACAAGACAATAGGGTAAGATCTCTAATGCAAACATCTCAGTCACCTACCAAATATACATCATTAGAGCAATACACCTGAGAACTCAAGTATGGTACTGTAGACTTCTCTAAGACTGTTCAAAGCAACTTTCTACAATTCATTAAAAGAGGTGAAGGGCTAAAAGCAGGACCACTCACAAAGAAATCTTAATTTATATACACTACTAACCTGAAAACAGGGAAGACCACTCCTAAAAATCTTCAACTGATGAAAAGGTAGCGATAACTTCCAACTGTCAGTTAGAAAATGAGAACAATGCTGTACAAAAAACCAAAGGAAGACCACTACAGCAATCACACGCTGCTGAGATACACAGCCCAAGTGCTACAGAGTGCTCATTTCTTAATATTAAAGCATTTAAGCTAAAACAGATATCAGTTCAATTGCAGACTACATCATCATTTTGGACCCTCTGTGAGATTACAAGAAGAAAAACACTTGGAGTGAAAATACATCACTCCACTTTACCCTGACTTATCTCCACAATGCATAGCCCAGCTCCTGGGGCTCATCTCACTGAGTAGTAAAGATAAAGACTGTGTGTTCACAAACAATTCCTTAACCTATTTAAAGGCAGAACAGCTCTGTTACAAAGTTAAAATGGACATGGAAGTTCCCTTCCAGCCTGTAAGGGAGGATTACACTATACATACGATCAAGAGTGAATAGGTAAAATGAGTGTACACAGGAGCACATACCTACCAATCTGTGAGCCTGTGCATTGCAGCAGAAACCCAGCAAGAAAGCAGCAGAGAGCTGTCAGTGTGGAAGATCAAACCAGTGTTAGCTCTATGCCAGGTGGCAGGAGCACACTGCCATGGCAGGAGAACAGGAGAGAGGCTCTTGTTGAAACAGAACAGAAACATCCTTCCTGCTCTGCAGGTCTGACTGACAAAATAAATGAAGGTGTTACCCAAAGGCTGACACCTACACTTATTCTCACTGCCTCCAGGCCTTCACAAGAATAGGTGCCAGCACAAGACATTACACACATCAGGTGTGTGGCTTTTGGCAGTGTCAGGAACTTTTATTGCCTTTACAAGATAATACGAACTATTAAAAAGTAACTTTATTTGTTAAAATAGTATATTGAAAAATATAAATGTATCTTGAGATCAAATGAGATTACAAGCATACAAATAATTTACAAAACTAAACCATTTATACTGATAAAAGAAGTACAAAAGCCAACAGTTCCAGCACCATGATCCTGGCACCTCATCTTTCCTAAGTAAATAATTTCATTCTTTTGTGCACTAATCCTACTCCTTCCCTTAAGTCCCTTAAGTGCATGGAACAGAAAAGGTCAGTTATGTAGTTGGAAAAGGCTTTGGGGGAGGAGGGGGAATGGCAATTCCTCTTGCAACTCCACTTCTCCACTTACGTTGGAATGTGTACTATGTTTGAAAGCCATTTTAACTTCACTTTCCCACTATTGCTACGGTTGAACATAAACAGCTTTATATTGTGTTTAAAAAACATAAGTTCAGATAACAGTCCAATTTTACAATTTACATTCACATGCAGTTTTTCTCTACCAGGAAGATATGTTTCCTTTTGTCTTATGAATTATTCCTTTACAAGCAGTTTCAGATAAGCCATAATGTCAGTAGCAGATGACCAAACCAGAACAGAACATTCTACAGGACTGCGATCTTGGGCCAGTTGAGAAATCTTTTTCTCCAAGGTATAGCCCTGCCTGGGCATTGCAATATCATCCTTCTTCAGAAACATTACTGGACATAAGTCATTCCCACCATCACCTATATATACAATTTGTGTATAATTTACTCCTCGCTCCGACTGTTTATCTAGAAACTCTTTTAAAACCTTCCTTTTGCAAAGGTTTTTAGGGCACTTTGCACAATGGTGAGCATGGAAGTTCTGGACGGTAAGATAACCAGCACTGCTGAATGCTGCAGGGTTTGTAAACACTTCATCAAACACCTTATGGAAGTCAGCAGCTTTCAAAATCCAGTCAATAAATACTGTATTGGAATCTGAAATGATTATGCAGTCAAACGACTCTTTGTTCTCGCCAATAAAACCCAGAAGTTCTACCATTCCCGCAGTGAAAGGAATCGTTGTCATTGTTCTTTTCATCTCATCTTCTTTGACGCCATTGTCCCCCAAGTAGACAAAGACTCTGCCCATATATTCTGTCCAGTGTCCTGGCTGGTAGGAGTTTCTTAATCCATTAGGGAGTTTTTTCTCAGGAGCACATTTCACAATCCAGGTATCACTATTTTCATCTACGATTGTATGGTCAAAATCAAAAACCAGCAGAAATTTCATAGCTGTCAGAAAATAGCTTCCAAAACAAACAAACAAACAAACAAACAAACAAAATATAATTATTCATATAAACAAAAGTACTGAATTTGTACCGTGATCTTGTGCTCATAAAAGTTCTGCGAGAAATGAAGCATTAGGACAAAATATCAATACAAAGTAAGCTATTTATGGCTACTACATCTATGGGAAGTTGTGCTGAAAATAAAACCAAGACTCTAAAGGTCAAAGTTCTAGTTAAGTATCAAACTTCTGTTTAAAATGAGTAATGTGAAAGTATCTAAACTCATACTGCATAGCTCCTAACACTTTCTACGAGTCCATCCTTCATCACCCACGTGCCATCAGTTTGACCAAAGTTCTGAATTTCTCCACCATCACTTGCAAACACAACCAACCCGGGATTTTCCTGCCAAAGCACCGTAAGAGTTATTTCAAAACGAATCCACTATTGAACACATGGAACCAGTCTTTTTAACAAGGACACATCAAATCAAATAAGTTAATGAAAATAAATACGGTAATTTATGGATCTGAAACAAACAAAAAGCCCAAATAAATGGGTCTGCTTGCTGCAGTGCCGCAACTTCACTACCTACAGCTGGGGGACGAAAATCCCTGGGGGCAGGAGGTACCTCCCGTGGTACCCACGGCCGTTCCCTTGCAGGCCAGTCCTCCCGCGCTGGCACCACCAGCACCGCCGCTTCCTCCGCCGCGACCGCCCCAGGCTCCGCGGCTGCGGCTGGGTCGGCGGGTAAAGCGATGCAGCGACCCCGGTGGAGGCACCGCGGCCGGCCCAGGTGCTGAGCTGGGAGAGGCGAGGGGAGCCAGGTGGATCTCGGAGGTCCCGGCGGCGGGCCGAACCCCACGGGAGAAAGGGAGGGAAGCGGTGGGGCCGCACTGCGCCGCCACCGCCCCGCCGACGGTCGCGCTACCCTCGACCAGCTCCGCGCTCGCCCCTTCCGGCTTCCTCTTCGCGGGGCTCGGCCGCCGCTCGGTCACGTCACCGCGTGACTTCCCGCGTGTTGCCCGGCAACGGCGCGCAGAGCGGCGACGCGGCTCGGGCCATGGCGGCGGGGCCCGGGCACCCCCGCCGGAGGCCACAGCTCGCCCGTGAGTGAGGCTGACCCCGTGGGCACCGGGGGAAGGGCAGTGCGGTGCTGAGGTGTAGCCGCACCGGTGTACACGGCTGCGGGAGGCTAGAGGGCTGTTCCCTGTCCCCGTGTCCAGGGTGACTCCCCGGAGTCCACCCCGCTCTCCCTGCCGCAGCCAGCCAGGCAGGCTGTTTGTTCCTAGGACGTGCCTAGAGATCTAACCCGAAGCCCGTGGCGGTGCATTATCATGCAGCAGCTGAAACTAGACAAGAACCGGGTGCCCGGCAGTTCCTTGTCCGTCGGCAGCATCTGCGCCGGCGGGCGGTTACTTTCGGCAGGCTGATTGTCCCTGCGGCCAAGGGCGGACGAGATCAGCCCGGGTCCGAATTACAAGCCAAACAGATCAGCAGCAGCACCTCAAAACCAGAGTTCGGCATCACTATCGCCTGAAGGGAAAGCCTCTAGATGTTTTAAACGCGTCACGTCCGTCTGCTGCTCACCAGCCGAACACGGAGAATTTCTATCAGGTCGCCACTCCCTGCAGAGTGTCGTTTCCTGCAGAAATAGTGGTTACAGTTTGATGGGCATTGCACAGTCACCCAGAAAAGGTGTACTTAGGCATGCACGTGTATATGATAATCCTGATAAAGATTTGAATATAGGATTTTCTGACATCAAGTAACCTCAGCATCTTTTCTTCCTCTGCACAGCACTACATCATTTGAAAGAAAATAATGGTCTAGATGGACCTTTTTTTCCAAATGAAGCAGACCTTCATCGGGTAATTGTATTGCCAAAAGCAGAATGGGAGAGGATCCAGGCCAATCTTGGCAGCTCAAACAGAGAAGCAGCACGCATCCTTGCTGAGAAGAAAGAACGGGAAGAAATGCACTTACGTTCCAAAGCTGCTGTAAAAGACTGGCCCAATACCATTAGGGTAAGAACAAGATACATTTCTAAACAAGGGGATTCATTCTTATATATGCAGAAACACTCACTTAACGTTTTTAGCTGTACTCCCTTTGTTTAATTAATTTTAAAATAAACTCCATTAAAATTCATATCTAACATCAACATTTACATTTTTAAAATTAAAGGTAAAATGCAAAATTAAAACAAACAAAATTCTGAATTATTTATATGTTTTTAATCCATGGACTTTAAATGTGATTTATATTTTTATCTGCACTGTAGGCCATTGCAGAACAGAAACTTAAAGCCAAAAAATTACGTGAAGAAAAGGAAGAGGAAGAAAAAAAGTTAATTGATTTGGAAGAAAAACAGTTCCAAGCAGCAAAACGGAAAGAGGCTATTGATCGTGCAAAAACCTACCTGTATTATCAGAACCAAAGAGTGAAAGGGTTACATGTTTGTTGACAATTTATATTTTTAAAATTCAAATTGTACTGAATGTCTTTAAGCACTTCTGAACACGCAAATTACCATTAAATATTCTCTTGCAGAGTGCACTTCTACTTGTTGAGGTCCTAAAAGAAAGAGACGCTCAAGTTGAATTTAAAAAGTTAAAGTCAAATATTAGCAAAAAGAAGGAAGAAGAAGAAAAGGAACATGAACGTGAAGAAGCTACTCTCAGAGAGCAAGAAAAGGCACATCAGCGTTACACGACTCAACAGGCACTACGTGGAGATCTGCTGCAACAGTAAGTAATAATCAAAAGTAACCCTACTTTATCATTTAAACTCTCTTCTCACAAATGCATTCTACAAGGTTTTTACAGAAACTTACTAATAGTTTGATTCACAAATGTGACACTTAAAAATCCAGTGCCACAAAATACCTTGCAGAAATGGAAAAGCTGTGATACCTGGTATCTTCTATCTGTCAACAGTCTGCATGTAAAATCACCTCTGGCAGGCATCAAAAGGCTTTAGTCAAATCACTATTCAAAAGTTGTTACTGAAGAGGTATTTAAACTCAGTTTTTGTTTCAGAGATCTAGTTTATTTTTCCATCTGTTTATAACAAAATTTCAGACAACATATCACTGCCACCTCCATTCTTCCTCTCAGCTCTTCCAGAAACCCTAAGGTGGGGTCCCCAGTAGCATTTACAGGACTGGCCCCAGTGGTCCAATAGAAGAAATCAAATTTCCTGAGGCAGAGGAAGAGTCCAGAATCTGGTCTCACATATTCTGGGTCCAACCCTTAAATATTCACAGAACTCAGTACAGAATATTACCAGTATAAGATGCTGTCTGCATGCCCAGAAGGAAAAGCATAGATATGGTGGGACTTACTGGGGAAATCTTATTCACTGTGGATGCTGCAGAGATAGGCCAGAATATTATGAATAGTGCTAATGAGTCATCCAGATAAAACTTCTTGCCAATAGACTGTGACCACACCATGTAATCACAGTCAGTCAGAAGACTAAAGGCTGCCATTACAGTGATGCTGCTCTTCACCTCTGATATTCTGTCCACCTTCAATTCAAAGTATCACATTCTTCAGTGCAGGGTAGCTATGGTTATGCAGAATCTGTATCTGATCGTTACTTCATGCAGTCCCTATCCCATTTATTCAACTCCTTTTTTTTCTGATTCAGGATAGAGGAGCACAAGCATCAGGAAGATTTGGCCAAGCTAGAAGAAAAAAGAGAAGCAGAAGAAATACAAAGATCCATCCAATCGTACCAACTGGAAATTCAGAGAAAAAAGGAAAAGGAACAGAGGAAAAAATCTGAATGCCGGAGGCTCTATCATGTAAGTAACAGGAAAGGAGAGAGTTTAAAATGCTTGTTTCACCTTGGCTGCCTGGAATGTAACAATAGCATTCGTGTATCTAAATGCACCTACTGGCAACAGGAGGTTTGCTGGCAGTTTCAGTAGCACTGGACCACATGCCCACCCTGCCACTTGCAGGCCCTGTCTTTCCTCTATGCTTCTGAGAAAGGTCTTTTGGAGGCAGGTCCCTTCTTTTGTCTGAAGGGACATTAGCCCCTGGTGCTTTGACTGGTCTGTGATTAAAGTGTCTTGTACACACCAAGGAGGATTTTCCTTGACTTGGCAACTGGACTCAAGTTTCATATACCTGCCTTTTCAAGCCCATTTTCTTTGTTAGGAAGAGGGAATAGCCTGAGATTGAAAGTAACAGTATCTTTTAAACTTGACTTTTCCTTTATAACTGGAGAAATTTAGAAATTCAGTCAAGACTTACTGCCTTCTCTCTTCACCTTTAAAAGCATCTTGCTAGATGCAAACTAGAAATGCCTCAGAACAGCTCTGGCCAGTGTGCAAAAGACAAGTGGTTCCTTTTATAAAAGTACAGAAACTTCTCTTCAGTTACCATCTGGGTTGAGCTCTTAAAACTGGGATAGTTCTGGATGAGGTGGGCCAGGAGCAGCACCATCTGTGTATGTGTCATTGGGGGCTGCACAATCCCATTCCTATCAACATCCCCACTCTCCCAGTCCCATTCCTATCAACATCCCCCTGCTCCCGTGTGTGTGAGTGGGAGCAAGGGATGATGCTCCCTGCACTGCATTGCAATTTCCTTGTGTAATGGGCTGGAGAAGCAGCTGTTTGATGCTCAGTCCCCATTCTCCTTCCTCTCATCTGTCTCCATGTTTGAACAGGGAGGCAGAAGTAAGTGAACATAATGAGACTCCTTTTCCTCTCTTCTCTCTGAAAGAAACAAAGAGAGGGACCAGGGAGTGATTCTTTTAAGCTGCTACCCCAGGTACAGATTTTCTAAACTTCATCTGTGATATCAGGACTGTTTTGCCCATGCAGGAACATGTGACTAACCAGAAAATAATCAAAGCACTGGAGGAACAAAAACAAATGGAAGAAAATGATCGGATTAAAGTTCATTTCAAAGCAAAGCAAACTATTGCCAAACTGATAAAAAAGAAAGAAGCTGAAATACGCAGGTAGGTACAAAGCTAGAGTAGAAATTGTAAATAAACTAAAAATTATACTGTAATAATTTAAAAATCTTTCAGACTGATGATGTAACAAACCACAGCTATTCTAAAAATCATATTCTACTGATAGGGAGTGTAGGGAATTCAGGCGAATTCTTTCCCATATTCCTTAGTAATAGTTATGTGGGGAGGTGCCATCTCTCTGCCCTTCAGATACAAAGGCTTAGGAAACTGGAAAGCTCCACACCAGTGTGTTGAGAACAGTGATTTTTCCATCTGGTCTGCTAAGCCTCCACCTCCTCAACACTAAAGATAATTAAAATCCTTGACTAAAGTATTTTTGGGCATAAGCTACATTTCCCCAAGTCAGATCAAGAAAAATACTTTAACTTATTAAGTCATTACATTGGGTTATTATTAAGGGAAGATGGTTTATCAGGTTAACATTGGGGATGAAATCATTGAGCCAGTCTAAGAGTCTCCTTCTCTTCTTGCTTCTTGCCATTACTCCAAACATTCTTCCCTGAAAGCAAGATGCCAGGTAATCTCACCAAGTGATCCCGCTCGTTATTGCAAAAGAAATGTAGTGTTACAAGAATACAGGGAACATTTGTTTGTGAAATCAGGTAATCAAAAAAAAAAAAAACAAAAAACAAACCAGGAGGAACACAAGGAGATCATGGAGTTGGGTGAGTGGGCAGGCCAGTCTGTGTGGCAAGAGGAGAGGCCAGAAGCAGGACTGCTGAGTTTGGTAGTAGTAGTGCCAAGGGTGGGTATTCTGGTATGTTATGGTAGCGCATGTTCTTCTGCAGATTAACACAGGAACGTCAAGACAAAATTGCTAGCCAATTAATTGTACAAAAGAGTAAGGCATTAAAGAGAGAAGATGATCGTCTTGCCAGAGACATTGCAAAAAAAGAAGCTGAACAAGAAAAAAACCGCAAAGAGAAAGAAGCAAAAGAAAAGGCAGCCATTGAATCTATTGCTGAACACAGAGCCACTGTGGTAAGAGACATAGCCTGGTCTGATTCCTGCTGACTCTAACCAGCAACCAAGCAGCTGGTGGCTCTGGTGCCATGTGTCACCTGCTTCAGCAGGTCTGCTGACAGCTTTCATGGGGTCCTCTTTCCCTCTCCCACTTCCCTGTTGGGCACACATCTGCCAGGGGTGTCTGGGCTTGGACACCAGCTGGCCACAGTGACCATGCTTATCCGAGTGCTGATACAGGGCAGCTTCTGCCCAAAGATAGGACTTACAGCTCAGCAGGATAGATCCTTGGTTAACTTTTTTTTGGGGTGTATTTTGTAAAATACAGATGAAGATGAAAGAGGAAAAGGAGAGACATAAAAAAGCAGAAGATAAAGAAAAATATAATGAGTTAATGGCAGAGTACCACACCTACCTAGAAATGGAAAATGCCAAGAAACAAAGGCAACGTGATGAAAACATGGAAGTACAGAAAATTCTGATTCAGCAAATGGTAAATAGAAGATTAGTACCCTGTCAACCCCTTCAGAAAAACCCCACACATCTAAACCAACAGCACCAGCTCTTGCCTGAGAGGAAGGGAAGCAGTTTGCTGTGTTATGTTATGTTTTGTTTTTATTTTGTTTGTTTTTAAACCATGTATGCTTTGCACATGCTGGTGTTGGGGAGCAGCCTCCTCCCACCACCTTGCAGTGGTGCAAGTCAGGGCTGGTTTGTAATGACAGATCACGTCCTGTCCTGTGCCATTACATGCTACTGCTTCTCTCTCATATATTCTGGGCACAGCAGCTAATGCTGATGTCCAACAAGCTATTGAATGTACACTTTTTATGGGGAGTATGGAAGGGGAGAAAATGTGGGGAGGGACAATACTTGCCAACTATCAACTAACATCCCCACAGAACTCCTGTAGGCTTTTGCCATCTCCAAGTTTTAAGGGATAGTTATGGTGTGAAAGAAATACTAAACTTTTTTATTTCCTTTTCCTCATAAGGCTGAAAAGCAGGCAAAAACACAGCAGGAAAAGCAAGCAGATTTGGACTACAACACTCAGAGAGAGGATATTGCACTTCATAAAGAGCGTGAATTTCAGAACTATGCAAAGCAAATAATTGAATCAGAGTCCAAGACTACACATCATCTTTACCCTCTTCTCAAAGCATCCAAAGATGGAAGAGGACTTGGGATATTTTCCAGTGAAAGATAAGGAACAATACTAGTTTTCAAGCACAGGATGGTGCTGAGACCCAGTTACCTTGTTGCAATTGTACTACTGCTCAAGAATTTGAGAACAAGAAGTAACATTGAGGCTATTCAGCAAGGAAAGGCAGAACCAGCTTTGACGTAGTTAAATCTTTTTGAACCTTTGTGGCAGAGTTAAACTGTAAGTGTTCTACATCAATATCCTATGAACCTGAAAGTCTGTTTGAAAATAAGATTGTTAGAAAACTGGTTATATTCTCAAAAATCCCCAGCTTGTATTTAATTAGTTTATTAAACTTAAGACAGCAATGCATGTGTTACATATAACTGACCATCAACATAACCCATTCCAGCCAAAAGCTCACTATCACTGGTTTTACTATTCATTGTTCCAAAAAATCACCATCATAGGTTTTTCGTGTCTGAAATACAGATTCCCAGTGGAAAATGTTACACTTTTCTCTAGCCTACTTCAAGTTAAGTATTCCCCATAACAGAAAAAATTACAAACCAAACCAACAGTATCTACAGGGGAAGCAAAACCAACCTAATACATATGAGAGTTAGAATAGTTATGGTACTGCGAGTTTTGTAGCATTTTGCAACTACTTCTATAAAACAAATGTTATGCTATAAACTACTTATATGACGATATGAATGTGATTTTATCACGGCCCTTAAAACGACACCTAGGAGGCAAATGGGTCCCAATATAGCTGTAAATAGCTACAAAAAAAAACCCCATGGGAAAGAGAGACAACATAGTTGGACTTTTCTTTCAAAAAGACTAACAATGGCCTAATCTGCAGTAAAGAGATCCAGATCTAAAATTGTTTCTCAGATTCCTCTGATGACTTACCCTCCAATGCCCAAGTCACACACATTGCTCCTTAAGCTTCGCTTCTTTGCTGGACTTTTACCATCATGTTCCTGGCTTGGCCACAAGCAGGGTTTCTTATTATTACTTTCTTCACCAGTAACCTGGGGTCTAAACAGGGTATCTAATTTTGAAGTCCTCCAGAAAAAAGTCCAAGAAACTTGAAGTTTTGCTTTGTTGCACACAACCTTCTGTTCCAGCCCCTCAGCTGCTCAACTCTGTCGGCCAAACTAGAAAACATCACAAGTTCTAAAAAAAATATTTAAAAGCCCAAACCAACTAGGACATTTTTATACAAAGGATTCTCGCCAACATTTTAGTTCAGAAAACACATCATTTGCGTGTATTCAAGGTTTGGAGCTAGGGTCTCAATAATAAATAGCTTTAAGAAAGCACAAGACTGAGCAAGATGAGGCTACCCCAGAGGCAAGCTGAGGGCCAAAGCAGAGCTGGTTTTGCCTCCCCTACAGTGTAAAGCAGCTGGATGTAAGATGATGTCCCCTTTCCCGAGGGTAGCAGCCGCCTTCTCGAGGAGTCTCTTCTAAACTGGGCAAGGGAGGAACTTTCAGGAGGAGGACTGACCTCATGAATCCAGCTCCCAGAGCCGCCTCCGCGAAAGCAGCCCCTGGGGCCATCTCTTAACGTCAGGTAGTGGAGAACGGCGAGTTTCCACCGCCCCAGCTGCAGGCAGGCCTAGCTGCCTGAAGGGAACGCCTGAAATGCGGCGGCCCGCAGAGACAGGCGGCGCAGAGCAGAGGCGAAGCAGCGGGAACAAAGCCCGCCCAGCTCGGAGCAGAGGATCGGTACAGCTTTTTAACGGGGATTGGCTTGCTACAGGGAAACTGGCATTTCAGGAACCAGCTGCGGAGGGGGACGGCTGCCCGCACGCGTGAGGCGCGGGAGAGGGGCCGGGGTCTCCGCGGTGAGTGCGGCTGCTCTGACCTGCTCCGCTGCCCGAGCCGAGCAGGTAGGTAAAGGGGTTGCCTCAGCCGCCAGACAGGGCCCAACCTTCCCGCCCTAAAAAGAGCGGGCAGCGCCCCCTAGCAGCTCCCCGCCGCCGAGCAGAGCCCTGTGCCGAGCCCAGCCCCTCGGACAGCCGCGACATCCTACCCGCCCTTGCTCCCCGGTGCCCTGAGGCCGGCAAGTAACACCCATCTCCCTGTCTGGACTGGGACCGCCTTTGCTCCCTCTCCGGGCGTGAAGGAGCCCCGGCTTCCCGGGACAGTTGGGCCGACACCGTCCGTTTGGGCAGACATTGCCGCGTCCGGGAGAGGCGGGCGCCAGGCGCGTGTCCGATCCACGGCGGAGAAAGACCGACAATGGACGGTGAGCAGCCGGCCGCCGGGAGGCGAAGCTGGGGCTGGGCTGCGGCCGTTACTTGGACGTGGGCAGCGGCCCTGGCTCAGCTGGCGCAGGGTAGGCGGCGGGGCCTTCGAGAGGGCCGGAGAGGGGGATTTAGATTGGAGCAACTCTTCTTGTGGCCCTCTTCACTGCTGCCGAGACCTTCCTGCACCAGCGCTGGAGTGGACACACTGGATGCACAGTGACCAAAATCAATGTCATGAGATGGCTGCAATGTTGTAGACGTTGTAATACAGAGATACGGAATAGAGTGTAATTTTTTCAGTCTAATGCCCTCTCCAACTTCACCCTACCCAATTTATCTTAGAAAAACAATCTAATGGTACAGATCTTGGGTTACCCGAAGTGGTACTGTTCTGACATCAAATCACCACACCTTGTAAACATCTGTACACTGCTACCCCTTCACAAGGCTGATGACTTGACACTCACAAGCACCTTTACACACCCAGGTTGCACCAACTGCCTCAGAAATGAACATTATTCCAAATACAGAAGACACAAAGTATCACGGCAGCAGCACAGGTGGCAGACATAGGAAATACATTAACGATTATGCAAAAAACCATTTATTTTTGAGAAGTACTTTAATATACGAGTTGTACATTTCATGTCAAGAACTCATTCTCCCAGCTGACAACTGGCTCACCTTCCCTGATGGGAACTGTACATTACAGAATATCCAAAAGCCTGCCCTTTTCCAAATACTCTAAATAAGACATACACAGTACTGCCTCTAACCACATTTTTTTTTTCAGATAGACAATGAAACCAGTTATCAGCTATCAGTTCCCCTTACCACTAATGAGATATTAATAGGTCTACTTTTTTCTGATCCTTCCAGCCACTGCTTTCATTAGCAGTTATGTCTGAAGTTACACACTGACTGCGTTTTATATACAGTTATAGGGATATGTCCAGAGTATGTAGAAATACATAAACTTCCAGCTAAAACCAGCAAGTTTCCTGACATGCTTTGCTTGTTGCAAAATTTCAATTCAAGGTCAGGGTGCTACATAAATAGTTCAGTCCTTTTAATGTTAGTGATAGCACTTCTATGGATATAAATTATAATAACAGTAACAACAAAAATACTTGGTACTATTATAAATTTAAAACCAATTATATTCTTACTTAGCAGTTTAAGATCTGTCCTCTGAACTTAACTGTTCTGTTAGTTTCATTTTAACAATGGCTTTATTAAGGACAACAATTTCATTAGAAAAATGTACCTTTACCTTTATGTAGTTTCACTAAACTCACCACTTTTGTTACTTTTTGATTTTATGCAACGGAAGTGTTGTTAGAATGGCATTTCTAATGTGAATCATTCATTGTAAGAAGTAAGAATTACACTGAAAATAAATATGCAAAAAAAATGAGAAGCTGAAGTTTTATGCAAGGCACCTGCAGAATTGTACCAAATTCAAACTTTGCAAAAGGCAGAGTTAAGAATTTTTGATAGGCATTTTCTTGAATGATTTAAATACTGCTTTTTGAAAATTACTGTTTTCAGCAAAATAAGGAAAGTTCAAATACTCTTTCAAGTACTCTTTCTATTTCTATCACTGAACTCTGGAAATCTGAACATGAATTTTGTTAGTATGCTCCAGGTTATGTTGACCACAAACCTCCCCAAATTAACTCATGGCTACTGCTAAAACACTATTGCCTTTTCTCACAATGTTGTTCCTCATGCACTGGAGAGACAATAATGCAGAAGGTTTTAAAAAAGAGGTCTTTGATAAAGCATGGTATCTGTATCTCTAGTTTTCTATTATAAGGAAAGTCCTAAAAACAACCATATACACATTTGTCAATGAGAAAATCAATGAATCTACTATACCCCTAGAAAGTGTGTCCAAAATACTTTTATTTCCTTCAATAAATAAACAATAAAACATCAGTTCTAGGAAGCTGAAGGACTGCTCTTTTATGCTTACATTAATCTAAAATCCACTTGCCAGACTGACACTATTACAAATTGGACATGGTTAGGGGACCACTGCAAATTCTTCAGGGCATCTGACAAAAACCACTGCAAGAAAAGTCCGTAGTGTGGATTTCAAGTAGCAAGTTATAAGTTTCAGGTTAAAACTTTCACCAGATAGAACAAAGGGTTAAAACATAACCTTTTTGCTTTTCTCAATAAAAACCCAACCAAACAAAAAGCAACAACTGAAATACTATGGCTGTGTCAAAGAATTAGCAGACAGCAACACATCTTTTACAGGCAATAGCATCTACACAACTTTACATTATATCTACATATCCTCATTAACAATTTGTGCTTCCAAGTTGATGGCAGTATCCAGAAAATACATCAAATAATGGTCTCTTTCTGGTGAAGTTTGGAAAGCTACTGCTAATGCCAAATTCAGCACTCCATGTATGCATAGGCTGTATGCTATTAATAAAACGTCAGGATCTTTTGTCAGCACAACAAAGAATGTGTGTCTAACCCTTGGAAGTTATTTAAAGCACGTAAATAAACATATGGTTGCAATGTTAGTCTAGACCTCCCTGCCATCATTTTACCTTGAGTCTTGAGGTCCACAAATTGTCTGGAGAGCTCAGTTCTGGGGTACTGACAGAAAAAGCTGTCTTCTAAATATACTGCTCTTTTCCTCATTCTCAAGGAAAGACCATGAGCATTGTTTTGGTACTTCTGGTATTGCTTTCAGTTCAATTGTCTAAGCCAAAAGCCAGTGACCTGCCAAAGATGGCACTGAGTTACACTGGAACTACAGCACAAGGCAGTTACGGTGAGACTAGGAAGAGGAAAGCATAATGAAGAGATGGTTCCAGGACAGCAAGAGCTGTTGTCAGTGCCTTACAAGGCAGCAAGAACTCAGTGGTTCTTGGGGACATCTTGCTGTCCTTGGGACTGTGATTCAGTCCCACTGATTTTTTCTCAGCATTATCAACTTCCAGTTTGATAAAAGTGCACACCAATGTGGCAAATCCTCCCTCTTACAAGACTGCAGTTGTTTTTCACTTTAAACAGTGATCAGCATTAAAATAATTTACTGTTAAATACATTACAGGCAAAGCATACACTCATCAAAAGATAAGTGTATCCCACCACGTGCAATTAAGTATACAACTTCTTACAAAGTACATTAAACCCAAGAAAATTAGCTTTGTGCCACAAACTCAGATGATTTTTTAATACTCTATAAAAGAATTAAGAGTTATTTTAATTTGTACAAATAACTTTCTGAACTGTAACAAAAAAAAAAAAACAACAATGCAAACAAATGACAGATAAGTACATCTTTTGAAAGAGCTAGTTACAACTGCAAACTACAACTGGATATATCTGAGATTTTAAAGACTCAACATTTTTTTTAACAACTATGGATTGCCTTATTTCTTACTGCTTGCAATTGTTACCCCTTTTCCACAGCAGTCAATGCAGTCGAGTTTCTTTGTGTTGGTTTGCATAGGAGCTTTACTGGTTTGCAAGAATATTCTCTGTAGTGCAGAACAACTTCAGCAACAATATGCTCATGTGTCAGCTCCATAAAAAAATAACAGAAGAACACTGCAGACAGCTTTGACATGACACTGAGTCTTGTGGCAGGCACAGTATAAATGCACCAAGGAAGCCCTTGTCCAAGTTGCCATACAGTTCTCTTCCACCTGACTCCTACCCTTTTCCTTACTACTGTCCCAACAAGATAGGACTAAAACTTCTCCAAAGTCATACAGAGTCCAGAGTGGCTTCACACAGAACAGATCCACTCTACAGGTCTTTGGTTCACTCCTACAAGTTCCCTTAAGTAACAGCTGCATCACCCACCCACACATGGCTGCTTTGGAAGCATTTTTACGCATTATGAATAAAATGAGCACTGCAATGCAAAATTCCTACTAAAACAACAGGGGGAAAGTTGACAGCCAAAACAGCTCCCTAACTATTCTGCTATGAAGCACTAGGCACTTCTAGTTTTCTTCCCTTAAAATGGTTGCTTGTGTTCATAAACCTGTATTTTCTTTTGCTTTCAAGACATGACTATTTGATTTCCTTTAGTGTAACTGTCTGAATCACATCAAACTGAATTTCAGTAATTCTGCTGATCTGCTATAGACACACACTGATCACAAAGTGGGTTATATAACAAAAACATTCACCAACCCCTAAGACAGCAAGAACAAATTGTTACACACACAAAGATCTGCCAAAAAAATCAACTATTAAAACATAGTTTCATTTTGACATGGCTTTGCTTTAATACTTTTCACTTCTCTTTAGGGACTTCAAGATTTTGGTGTGACAGCCTTTGGTGTGAACAGTTCAAAGGACTGAAAGCAGCGTTGGGAGTCAGTACCAAATCAATCCTCTCAGCCCACAGTGTTGTCACCACACCGGGGCTTCGGCGATGGTGCAGCAGGCATTGCTGCAGCAACACCAGCCAGGTTCCACCTCAACCCCTGTGAGGCTGTTCTGGCGAGAAACCAGCTGGGTCCTAGAGTAGGAGAGGAAGCCTAAGAGGGAAGGATTGGTTGAGGAAGACAAACAGATAGGAGAGAATGAGAAGGAATCCACAGTAGTCTTTAGAGTGAGGGGAAGCAGGGAGGAAAGCAAATTTTTGTAAGAAAAAAAAAAAAAGAAAGAAAAAAAAGAAAATTAAGTTAAAAAAAGATTAAAATTAAAAAAAATAAAAATTAAGTCTTCAAACATTATTTGAAATTTTGCTTCAACTACCCCAAAAACCAGTATTGGAGAACTGTAAGAATTTTCTCACAGACTGCTAAGAAGCAGCAAGAGTAGAAAGAATTTCCTGGTTCCTTTTCTGACACCCACTGTGAATTCTGGTAATATGTTTCATCTCTGTGCATCTGTTAATTAGCAACTGAGGCAGGATAATCTGAAGAGGGTAAATTTTCTGCAGTAGACAAAAAAGAAAAGATGGAACAGAAAAGGGAGGTTACAGGAAAAAAAAATACATCAGTGAACACTTCAAAAAAATTTTTTTATCACAAATGAGTAACACCCAAACACAGATTACTACCTTACAGTATGAATAAATTCTACTGTTGGTACTGTCTGAGGTACAACAAATGAAGATTTGCTTAAATTAATTCACTTTGTGATTACAAAACCAGTCAACACAAGTCTCCTCTATAAATTAACTTCCTTAGGACTTATACCTACTGGAATACAGATGTAGCAACAGTGGAGAGATGCAACACTCTCCTAGCTTTAATGTGACAAGTAGTGTACTCACAGCTTTCTTCCTCACACATGAAACAAGCTCCTTCACAGGCAGCCATTCTTTACTCAAGTAAGTTAATCAGGTAAGAAATAAATGCAGCATAGGAGGTTCTTTCTAGCTGCCAGCACAAAAGGAGGACACAAACTAATGAAATCTTTAAAACACAGCACACTGTATTACACATAAAATTACTTTTTCATTTCAAGTTTATTAAAACTTTAGCAGTACAAATGATCCAGGTTTTAGATTATCAAAAGACCAAACTGAAGTCCACATCTTAAAAAAGGCGTTCCCCAAAATGTCTCTAAAACTTGGAGACAATGGAAACATTAAGTCCACAAACTCATCCGTTCCTGTCGTCATCTGTTCCAGGACTTGTTTCATGATCAGACTTTTTATCCTTACTAGGGGCATGATCTCTTTCTTGACTCTTTGATTTTTGGTTTATTTCTTTTTCTGCTGAGGATCTGGTCTTTTCCTTTTCTTTACTGCTGCGTGAATATGATTTTTTTGATTCTCTCTCTTTGCTACTTGGTCTCTTTTTTGAGTCAGGGCTCCTATCCTGATCTCTACTAGACTTCTTATCTTTGCTGGATTCAGGACTGCTACTTTCACGGCTTTTTGAACGCCTCTTCCTTTGGCTTTCAGTATCGTTCCTCTTATATGAGCTTCTGCTTTCTCTATTGGAATACCTCTCTCTGTTTCTGCTTTGACTTTCCTCTGAGCTCCTTGAGTCTCTCCTCCTCCTGTTTTCCCTTCCTCTGTATCTATCTGGTGTACCCCTCCTTTCTCTGCTTCTCGATCTTCCCCTTCTTCTTGTTTCTCTATCTCTATCTCTATTCCTTGAATAGTCTTTACTTCTACTGCGATCCCTGTCTCTGCTTCTTGATCTTCCTCTCCTACCTCTATCTCGGCTTTTGCTCCGATCCCTTGTTCTGCTGCTGGAACTGTGTTTTCCTCGGCCATGCTCACGCTCCTTGCTTCTTGACTTGCGTTTCTCCCTCTCTTTACTTTTCCTGTGGTCTTGTTCATTATTCCTTGAGCCTGCCCTTTTACTTCTCTCCTTGCTTCTACTTCTTTCTTTATCTCTCCCTCTAGAATCATAGCGCTTCTCTTTTTCTCTACCTTTCTCATGGTCTCTCTCTTTGCTTCTTGATCTTACTCTCTTTTCATCATGTCTACTGTGCTTAGAGTCTCTTTCTTTACTTTTTGATTTCTCTCGGCTTTTACTATGGCTTCTAGATTTAGCTCTTCTCTTGGCCTTGCTTTTGTTATGCTTATCATCTCTTTCTGAATTTCTTCTTGTCTCCCTGTCTTTACTGCTGGATTTGCGATCTTTTTTCTTCTCTTTTTCCCCTCTTCTGCTTGGACTTTCAGAGAGTTGTCTGTGGTCTGATATTTTTCTCTCTTTTCCTCTTCCAGGGCTTTTCTGATTATCTTTCTTGTTTTCATTTATTTCACTCCTTGGAGAGAGAAAGATAAGATTTTAAAAAAATATTTTGAATCCCCTCCACTCTGAAAAATCTAAGAAGTGAGAGAGCTTCACAACTGAAACTTAAAATCACATTAGTTCAATCTATATCAACAACTATGTATTTACAGTAGCATGATTGAAATCAGACACAGTTAAATAAAAGGGCCCTGTTTTTTATGGAAGTAACTGCAATTGAAAACCTAAAGACAACAGGTATTGCTTCTAACAGATATAAAAATTTCAGTGCATATCCTCAGAAATAAACAAACAAAAATCTTACTTGTCCCCTTTTATCCATCTTTCTCCACTAGACACTCTCATTCTTTGAGCTCTTTGCATTTCTTGCCTCCAATGTGGAGGAGTTTCACTCCGTCGGAATCGATCTCTTGACCTGGATCTGGAAGGTGTCCGGTAACGCTCGAAGGGAGAGAAAAGGGGGTGTAGATTTGAATTTCACGTGCTGTGATAGCTAAGCAAGACTGGTACAAAGCACCTAACATGACACTTCATGCATATACACCAAATTTACATTGACAAGTTATTAATTTACTGAAAAACCTATCTGACATTCAGCTACAGCAAGAATACAAAGTGTCTGATCAAATTACTACTTTTAAGGTTACTTCTATTTAAGGATTTTTGTGCTGAGAGGTTTTCTCTCATTGCTTTGGATTAGAAAAAATACAACTTGCTTTTCTAACAATGCAAATTCTTCTTGGCTATGACAAGCAACTCAAGCGCAACACTTCACACGTTCTCTTTAAGGTTTGTACTAAAGGGACAGTCTTCTGTTACTAAGAACAGTGCTACAAGTAGTGTGGCTTCTACACAGAAGAACTGATCTGACAGCTCCCCCTGCTGAAATGGGAGGAGTCTTCCCCACATTACCAACACTGATGTACTGGTTTTGGTGTTCACTAGAACCCTTATTGAGCTAATTCCATTCACTCATTCACAGAATACTAGAGTAACACAAAGAAAGCTTTTTTTTTTTTCTTCCTCTCCCTTCAAATAAACTCAGTATACAAACTGCCTCGGTCCCTGAATCAATTATGAGCCCCATATTATTACATATTATATTCATATTACATTATGAGTCCTGCTTTTTTTTAAAATCAAATCAAACACTCTAATGACAGTGGTTACTAACACCAGCACTAAGACTGTGCTGCCACATTGTTTATTTTGAGGAACAGATTTTAAATATTTACCCTTGGTCCTCTTCCTTTTATCTTCCTTCCAGATCTGGTCACTAAAAGCCTTCTCTGGTATGTTGACTGTGAGTTTGATAGATTACTAGAAATAATAATTAAAAAAAAAATATTGTTTAGAACATTAAAAGAATAAGGAAAGAGAAAATAAAACCAAACTTAAATACTCCTCAGACATTAAAATAAATAAAACCACACATTTAATCTCAGATTTTGTGACCACAAAATATTTTACAAGATTTCCAGGTTTTTTCACTTTTGAAAAAACCCAGATATATTACCTTTCTCTTTCCTTCTCTCTGCTTTTCCTCTCTTTTTCTTTCTCATCTACTTTAGGAGGACTTTTCCTCATCAGGAACCGGTTTTCAGGTATAGGAGGAATTTCTTCAGGACGGACAGTAGACAATGGCTGTGCCTCAGGATTTTCATCTTCACTTTCACTAGATGAGCTTATATTTTTATTAAAAAAATATTGAAAGGCGAGTTATTTGGATGAGGGATGAACTCTCAATCCATTTTAAATTATTCAGAAATTATCTTAATTCAATACACAATGATACCACAAGAAACTCAGGAAACAGAATTATTTCAGAAGCAACATTTTTTCCCCATGATACCTTTGCTCCAATATGTAGAACTAGAGTAGATTTCTGACCAATGTTTTAATCTGTGAATTCCAATGATGCAATAGAAAACATGTATTTACTCTCTATTTAGATACAGGGTTTTTTTGGTTTTTTTTTTTATAATTTTCTTCTAAAAACACTATTAGGAGACAAATTCAGATTTTACACTATATAGTATATACAGCTGGCTACAAAATTGCTATTCCGGGCAGTTGGTACAAGCAAACTTGTGTGCAATGGGCTTAGTTTCACCGAAACAATGTTTTGGCAGAATTGCCCGTAGAGAACATTTCTTAGATTTTTCTTAGAAATTTCTTACATTTTAACTTAGAGATGTGACTTGCACTGACACAATTTGTGTTTCTCATTGTATAAGCAGAACTACTGAATTAGAAACAACATTTTCAGAACCAAGAGTGCATTTTGAGTTCTATTATCTTCCAATGAAACTGCAAGACTTCTGGCAGATCAGACAGAAATAACATTAAGCATTCTCATTTAATACTTACATACTACATTCTCTAATTTTCACTGCATATAATTTGAATTGAACTGTACAGAAGTGCAACTTTTCAAGCCTAATACACCCATGTCTTAGGCCATTTCTTCACTCCTTTACAAGCTGCTGCACACATGCACATGGACACTGTTCTCTGCCTATCATTATCAGAAAAATTTAAGCTTGTATATAAAAACTGATTGTCTCCCAAACTTCAAAGTATCTACTTCACTAGTTACAGAATATTATTCTGTAGTTATAGGACAAGAAAACGGTTCTGTATGGTGTACATGTAGCAAATCAAATCATAATAATAATCATCATCATCATCATCATTATCATCCTTGACTGACCTTTTCTTGCTTTTCTTTCTCTTTTTCTTTTCCTTCTTATGTTTCTTGGAATTTTTCTTGTGTTTCTTTTTTCGTTTTTTAGATTTCTCTTCTGAAGCACTCTCAGAATCCGACGATGAATCAGAAGATGATTCTGAATCACTTGAACTCTCCGAGTCGCTGGATGAGGAAGATGACTTGTGTCTTTTCTTTTCTTCTTTCTTGGCTTCAGATCAGAATAGCAAAGACACATTTTAATATCAAACACTTCTAAATAAATCTCAGAAAAATAATATCTAGTATCCTCCTGAGCTTCTTATAATTCTATAATGAGACTACATCAAAATACTTAAGAACAAATGACAATTTTGAAAGAAATGGTTTATCTCAAGTATAACGTCTAGAAATGTGTAAGAAATTTCCAACATGTTGTATTTACAAAACTCTAAATGATCAAGTTTATAATCATGAGAACTTGCAGAACTGTGTTAACTTTTCAGATGATGGTTTATACAGTGTAAGCCACAGATAAAGAATTACTTAAAATGTATTTAGAAAGTGTTTATTAAAAAAATATTAAAAGTAATACTTAATAAAGTATTAAACAAGTTAACTTATTTCTAAGTCCCAAAACACTTTCAAATGCTTATCTATCCAACACGTCTGGTTTTAGCCTGTTCAAAAAAATACTGCACTATCATGTCTCCTACATTCCTTTAGAAAAACAAGATGTGTCTGAATAAGGCATCAATAAATATAATGATTTCCTGTATTTCCTCCTACCTGCATCTGTTTTAAGTGTGTCAAGAACTATCCACGACAGTTTTATTTCCATTCTTGTAACAAGATTAGGTATGTTACAGTTACTACTTTAAAATGATTAAGAAATAATGGAACTAAGTTAGTGAGCCACAACCTCAATATGCATAATGTGACTCTTAAGCATGCCACAAATAATATCAGTGGCAAATATATTTGGGAAACCATGTGGCAAATGGCCACTGAAATTATGAAAGAAATGCAGGGTTGGGTGGGGTGTGTGTGCAGGGTCAGAAAATACAAGGAAAGCAGAAACCCAAACCAAAAAAAAGTATCAAGAGGTTTTGGATATACTTTCTGGTGATATCTGAATATCTCTGTCCAGCAGCAAATTCTGGTTTGAATACTGAACCAACCTGATGCTGGCCAATTACATGATGACAACAACAAATAAAATCAAACCTGCAGCATAAAAGGTCATAGTGAAAGAAAGACTTCTATTTACAGGCTCACTAATTTCAGGATCAGGTTTCAACTTATGACCACATCCAAAATAGATACATCACTTCCTACTCCATTCCCTGTGACCTACACAGCATTTGCCAGACTTAATGAATTACATGATCACTCTGCAGCCAAGCATTCTCCACATCTCAGCTTGACTCACTGCAGCAAGTCTTACATTAGCCCCATGGTATCAGACTCAACTTGAAGAAATAACCTGGTCAGAAAGCAGCTGGGCTCATGCACAGAAGTCAGAACAAATGACCTCATCTATTAAATCACAGCAGTGACACTCAAGTATGTCAAGTCCAATAACCTGTGCTAGACTACAGCAGTTTCCAAAACAAGGGTGCCTTTACTTCAGGACATTTAGACTGGTATTTTCCCTGAGAACTTTCTCCCATTGTTTAATCACCCAGCTGTTCAGAGTATCGGGTCTTTTTTATTTTCTGCATGCATCATGCTTCAATTATTTTTCACAGGTTCCTAGTAAGTCCTTCACAGACCTTCTGTTTCACACAATAACGAAGTCCTGAGATATATGCGTCTGGGAACACTACTGTAGCTGATCCTTACTGATCAGATAACATTGTTACCATGAGGAGTCCTGTATCACAAATGCATCTGGACACAGATGTTTTCATAGACAAGCAACCTATCCCCAATTGAAACAGCAAAGGAAGATTCTAAAATATATCATTTTAGATGGAGGCTTATTTTGTAGAAGAATCAGAATCCAATCTCCAATACAATGTTTAGCCCTGGAATGGCAGAGCAGCACAGAGAGGCAGGTTGTGTCACGCTCATGTTGAAGAATATAGTAACTCAAAAACCTCAAGGACACTTCCAGGCTTTTCTACTTTAAGGGCCTGTTCTGATGATTTACCTGAAATAAGCCTGAATAAGTTCAATGCTTGAAAAAAACCAGCAGTTATTAAATGAAGTCAGACTGCCATCAATCTTCTCAACAGAGCACTCTACTTTCTATGGGACAAGTGCTTGTCAGCTTTGTACTGCGATTTAGCTAGTACAGGGAAATCCAAGACAAGCTTTGAAGAAAGCATATATGATGTTTCTTTAAAATCTTCTGCATCAAAGCCTTTCAAGATATTTAGGAGACAAACTGACTGCAATGATCTTCACCTTTTCAACTGCCTCTCCCTCCATCACAAGTAAGTTTCTAAATATTTTTCTAAGCAACCAACAGGGAATAAAATCAGCAAAATTCATCAGCATCTATATAAACACACAGTTCAACTTTACCTTTGGATTTTGGAATTAACTCTCCACAGCTCAGGATCCTTACTTCAGCATATGGTTTACTAGAGGCATCTGTCTTCTGATTTTCTATTTCTCGCACAACTTCCTGGCCTGAGATGACTTGTCCGAAAACAACATGATGTCTGAAGAATGTAAAGAAAAGTAAGAATTCTTAGTACTTCATTTCCTCAAAGCATTTACCAAACAAAAGAAAGAATATAAGAGATATTTACCCATCTAAGTGAGGTGTAGGTTTAGTTGTTCTGTTGTTTCAAAGAGAAAAACAAAGTCAGTATTAGTGGAGAGAAGTCAACATTTGAAGCAACTCATGTACACATACACAGGTGAAAGTTATTTTGAGTAAACTAGTAAAATTGAACAAACCCAACTGTGAACCAGTGAAACTATAGAACTGAACAAATCCAGTATTTTATATGTTTGTGTGCAGTTAAAAGCATTTAATATTTTATACACAGAACTGCAAAGAACCTTCTATACATTAGAAAATTATCTGAAATCAAAGGAAGAAAAAAAATTCTGTATGTAGAAACTCTTTGACACAGAAGTGGAACTGACTTTGACAGCTTTCCTCTATACTAGTACTACTACAGCATACAGATATCAGCCATGACTGAAGTAAAAAAAGCTGGGATAACTACAGTAATGATCAGTCAGAAACTCCAAAGTAACAGTCTAATGGTGTAATATCCACAATTTTTCATGTTAATTGAGGTCATGAAACATGGGTAAGAGTGAGGGATGTATTTTAATAATGTTTTCTGTAGATTTAAATCTACTGCAATTTATTTTAAGAATTTAAGTTTTAACTCTTATAAAGGTCATTTTGTGACAAAGAAAACAAGCCTATTTTGACAACCCGTGCTGTTTTGTTTCCTTCCAGACAACATTTACTAGAAGAAAGTAGTAAGATCTACCAGGAACTAACAGGTTTGCTTTACTGCCCAAGTTAGAACACAGCTACTGCAAACTACCAAAAGCACTTCTGCACAGACAATGAGCACTGAACACAAAGTAATTAAAATGGTCCCTAAACAGTGCATTAGAAAAACAGCCACTTCCATGTAATTTTGTGAAAAACATCAACTTTGGGTTTGTACAGGAGGGGGACTATAATATTTAAAGGATTAACTTTACAGTTTACAAATAGCAAACCACAGAGTTTTCAGGACAGTACAATACTTACATAAAGAACTGTGAACCATTTGTATCTTTCCCTCGGTTCGCCATTGAAAGGAGAAATTCTTTGTTGTGCTTTACAGCAAAGCTTTCATCTAAAAAAAAAAAAAAAAAAAAGTGTTTTCAGTTATTTTAAATATACCACATACACTTAGGTAAATGCTGTAATCTAAGCAAACTCATTCTTATTAAATAAATCTGCCAGTCACTTAACTAAAATAGATAAAAAATAATAGCTATTTAAAAACTATATTATTCCTTCCATTATAAATAATGCAATTAAATAAGGAGAGTAGTCTTGAGTGTTCTTGTCCAAGAGATTTGTTCCCTACCAATATTAGCAGAGACCTCATAATTTTAAGTTGCTGCTCTTTCTTTTCTGCACATACTGGCAATTATCTCTTTGAGCCAGATTTTTTTTAGCTGTGTATTAACTAGTAAGAAAGCCCTCATTTTCAGTCAGTTCTGTTGGCTTATCAGTTTTTAATACATATGGATATCCAGTTTGACAGCAATCACAATTCTGTTTGTGAGACACACAGATGAACTTATGAAGCTGGTCATTAAGAAGTTTCACTTGAATGAATCCTCCTTCTTATAAGGAAATAATCGTAACTGTCCATACTAAATTGAAACAAAACTGAAATGTAATCACTTTTCATCATTTAAAACACGTAAAAGATGAATCTATTTTCCTTCTTTCCCAAAAGGAAGTTTGCTCAGTGTTGTTTAGCTACAATGGCAAGAACAGGCATTACAAAGAGAATACTCTCTATAAGGCTATGGTTTCACACCACGTTGTGGCACTGGCAGTGAAATGGACAGTCCCACTCACTCTTCTAGTCACCTGTACAACTGCTATCTGGCACAGCATCAAGTGTCAGTCTAATCCTATGATGAGCTGGTGAAGGGATTCACAAGAGCAGAAACTCCTGCAGATACATATTGTGGCTGAGTTGAACAGCCAGCCTGCAAGTGCCAGAAGGTAGGCAGAGGTTCTGCTCCTTCTTCCATCTCCCCCAAGCACACATTTCGTCAAACTGAATACTCATTTCTGTTGGTTCTGATGACTGCCAAATTACTGAATTAAATCTACTTAATGGAAATTAGTAAGTTTTGGTTGGGTTTTTTTCCTGCAAAAGTCCTTGGACATTTTTGAAAGGTGAATTCGCTGCAAGTTTGATCTGAAGGAACGTCACTGAAAGGTAACACCACCACATCACTCTTTTACCTTTAAAATAAAATAGCCTAACCTGGACAGTCAGAGGCCTCTAATATTACACAAAACAAAAACAATGGAGTTCAGGTTTACAGAACAGAGACTACAAAATGTAAAGGTGATTGCTTATGATACCACAAGAGAGCAGACTGATAAAACTCTTACCTTCAAAAAAGCCACCATAAATGGATTCTCCTCCCCTGCCATTTCCTTGAAAAAGGAAAAGTGACAGTTACCACTTAGAAGTTGTGATTAAAAGAGTTACATTAATGGAAGGTTCTTCATAATACAAAATACTGCTTCAGCTGCACCCAAGTCACAATCATTGGTCTTCAAAATATGCAAAGAAGATCAAGACACATCTTCATAATCCCAAAACAAACTTGGAAAAAGGAAAACATTCTCCCGTGTAGTCGACAGTCACCCTTTTTTAATATCCCAGCAGCAGATACAATATTTAACCCTCACATTTAAACCTTTTAATAGAAAGTATTCCAAATACTGAGATAACAGAGCAAAACTGTGTGTGTGCATGTAAGTTTATTATATGCTTAAATTAAGTTTTGATGTAACTATTCTTACATAGAAATAAACAGGGAAAAAAAACAACAAAAACACTCTGAGTCACAGAATAATTGATATAAATACTATGCAGAACTCTTGCAATATTCTATTGCTTAAGCATTAAAGTTTTCTTCCAAGATTCACAACATACCTTCACTGAAGTCACCTCCTTGGATCATAAAATCTTTCACAACCCTGTGAAACAGACAACTTTTGTAATGCAATGGCTTTTGGGTGGATTTTCCTGTACCCTTTTCACCTAAAGGAGGAGGAACAAAAACCAGAATTATTCTCTGTACCTGTACAAACTCCCCTACAAAAATATGCTACATAAGCATTTAATAAAAATTATCTAATAAACTCTGGTAAATTAGCTTGTGAGGCACATACCTACAATACAAATAAGAGAGCATTTAAGAAAGCAGAACAGAAACTGCCCTCTGTCTCTACAGTCACATCTGAAAAACTCCTGCCTGACATTAGTATACAACTCTGGTCTCTGCCATGCAGACTGACCAAAATTTAACAGCCAGTTTACGTTCAAGTGGCATTGCTCAGAAGCATGAAAGAAACCACAGAGATCTTCAGTTACAACATGGCAAGGTTAAGGTGCTGTAAAATCTTGTAACAGAAAGAGGCAGGAGGAAAGAGAAGAAAACTTGTTCACACATCTGCTCAGGATTACAATGGCAATCTTTCTGTCTTACCTCAGCTCTGGTGCTCAAATCCCATAAGCACACTCTCTGCTTCATCTACAACACTATTACTTCCCCTGCTATCCTCAAATAGACAAGTTATCTGCTGAGTTAGCAAGAAAAATGGCTCATGGAGAGTCCTGTGAATGGCAGAGACAACCTCAAAGTAACAGTAAAGTCATCAATGGGAATATATTGGAAGGAAAAGGATCTTTTCCTCTAAGTGCTGGCAAACAATGCATTAGAATGTGTCTTCCTATAATCTTAACCTGAGCTATTAAACTGGCATCTTTAGTCAAGAGCAGTTCCCTCTGAACTCATGTGTAACAGACTGGTGTCTCCATGTGGATCTGACTAGCTAGAAAAACACACTTTTGACAGGAACTTTTATAAATGTGAATCTGTATCTGTTCCACTAATGTGGCATATACTTAATGTAGGTATGCCAGGAAAACACATAGCTGTTGACTCCTGTTTTAGGAAGACAACATATACTTTTCAATACTGCCTGAAAAAAAAGAGAGTAAGGAAAACAAACAAAATAAAAATTTTAATTAATTTGCTGATGAGAAATATTATAACCTCTGCCCACAGATATTCCTCATTATTCTTAAATAGATTAAGGCATCAAAGTAGCTCAGCATCTGAATTAGATTTTGAATGTCAGCAACTAAGTATGAACTTAGTAGTACTTGTTCCTGACCTGAAATGCTGTTGAAGGTCTTCAAGTCAAAAATGTAAAGCAGTAGTAGGCAGTACAGATCTGACTTTTGAGCAGTTGATGGCAGATCAAGAATGCCACGGTCATATGATAACACTCAAAGCTGTTGAAAAGACTCACTTTATGGTTAAAATTTGTTAACTAATGTTGTTCATCTGATTTTGTGCCAGTAAACCTAATGTTGGATCAGGTAATATCTACACTGCTGTAGACATCATGAATGGTGCACTAAGTGTTCTAGCTAACTTGACATGGATGTAATTATGCACCCACACCTGATTCAGATCATATTAGTGCTGCTGAGTGATTCAGTATTAACAGCTACAGAGCCTTGACCTGAAAATCAACAGTGCTGGAAGGAAACGAAGCAGCAAACACTGAAACCAGAAAGCATGATTGCTGTTTATGTATTCATAACACTTTTGTGATGAGAAACTTAACTTTTGCTAAACTGTTAACACTGTCAACATAGGACAATAATCCTGTTTGTAATAAACAATGATCTGCTTCCAGGAGAGAATCTTCTCAGTAAGTTATTCCAAGAAATAATCTGAATTTCAACAGGATTGGAAACCATCATTGTCCACAACAAAGAAAACTTAGAATGAAGGAAAAACCCCCAACTAATTAATATCAACAATACCTTTCAAATACCTCAAAATAGTATGAGCATGAAAACTAAGTCTGCACAGTTGACCTGTGATTGGCTACATTTCAAGACTGGATGATGTTATATAATGTAAACAGTAATATCTATGCTAGTAACAGAAAATCAGCTTACAATGTCCACATTTAAAGTTGATTAGTATATGCTCCCAGCAACATACTAAGCCAAAGCTATACCTGCTTTGCTTCTACATCAGATGTATATGCGAAATCAAATCTCTAGAAAAATACCAAGAACCAAATTTGTATGTAGTTAATCCTGTATGTAAGAAAATGTCAAAATAACAAATATCAAATTAGCTAACATGGTATTGTATTCAAAATAATAATATTGCAAATCTACAGACCTGTGCAAAGGCAGCGAAAATTCTCACATGTCTTTGGACACACATCTGAAAACAGTTCGAAGACCACTCTTCCAGCTAGAAAGAAAAGCCATATTCATGGGGAGGTTAACTGGTATTCATATTCTCATGTATCTTACGTGATTATCACATTACTGAATGAATATCTGAATTTTCTTACCAGGTACATTGTTGATGGCTATGTCAAAAAAGCAACGAGGTCTCTGAACCTTTACCCCCATGGCTTCAAAATTTTGAATACTGTAAGTAATTAAAAAAAAAAATTATTTTTTTCTTTTGTGTAGTGGAACTATGTGCAAGTCAATGCACTAGATTTTACAACAACAAAAACTGCACAAAATCAAACTTAAAACCCCAACAACATCAACAAACTGAAAGCAAACATCAGCATTTTTAAAGGTTCAGAAAACACAAAGTATTTGAGGTCATTTTCATATTTTGTAGACCCAAATGTGTAATTTTATTAATGCTTGCTGCAACAGTATTACATTGGAGTGCCATACTTCAGATGAGGAAAACCAAAATGAGATACTATAAGGTATGGGGATAATAAAGCTTGAAGTCTATCTTCTTGCTATCCAGATGGTATAGGTCATCACCCAAGTTTCCTGCTCCTACAATTCTATATCCTAAGAAAAACGGGCATCAGAGAGGAGAAAAAAACACAAACGAACAAAAAACAAACCCCACAAAAAACCCCACCCCAAAACCAACAAACCAGCTTTGACACACACAAAAAAAAAAAATTGCTTAAGGGATCTCAACTTTTTATAACTGCCTTTCAGCTGTTTAAAACTATTAATTTGCAAATTCCATCAATCTCCATGTTAGAGCCTAAGGAGGCTGCCATCTCCAGATGCCAACTCCTGCCTCTGGTCAAGGTTACCATCTCAGTTCAGGCCTGTTCTCCTCAGGATAACAACAGCTGCTGCAGTCCACAACCCAATTCAGTTTATCTTAGTGAATTACCTGGGCCATCAACTACAGCTGCTCAACAGAGAACTGCTTGCCCAAGAGCACAGAAAACTGAACAGCCCAGAATGGAGAACTTAACTGCTGCAGGTAATAATTGCACAAGTCAAACAGGCTTACTTGCAAAAAATACAACTTTTGCCACAAATAAAGAGAATGGCCAAGGAGCGGAAAATAACTTTTGATGGCTACAACTTAAAACATCACAAATATATTGTTACAGGAAAACTACTTCTTAGTAATGTATTTTCTGGATTCCTGTCACTGCAGTTATCAGGAGCTGCTCTAAATAAGATGCAAACCATTTCTACATGACAAAAATACAGAGATATAGCTCTTCCACAGTTAGTGCTAAGTAAAATTACTTTGCTTTTTTATTTTCATGCCACTACTTATCTCTTTGGAGTCACCATCCCTGGAGGTATTTAAAAGGCACATAGATCTGGTGCTTAGGCACACAGTTCAGTGGTGGGTTTAGAGGGCTAGGTTTACAGTAGGACTCAATTATCTTAAGAGTGCTTTCCTACCTAAATGATCCTGAGTCTTTATCAAGAATTTTAATACAACTTTTTCCTTATTTCTGAGTATATAAATCCCTTCATTTCTGTGTAACAAGTAATGTCTAAATCCCAGTTGCATCTCCAGCCTTCCAACATTATATACAATCATTATACTCTTTTCCATAAATCCCATCCTCTCTGAATAACTTCAGGAAGAGGAAAAACCCTACAGCAAAATGATCTGTAAGACTGGAGTACCTTTTCCAGAATTCGGAATAGAATCCATAAATTTTCAGTTCCAAATAATTTATTGTCAAAAACACTACTCAAATCTAGCTGACATACTGCATACATCTCTCCAAGAGCTTCACTCATAGCTGTGCCATGAGCAGCCTCAAAAAATTAAATTGTCACCATCTGTCACTCTCAGCTTATGAAAAGAGGCTAGAAGAAATCAAAAGACAGCAGTGTAATAATTTTAGTCTATATTTGCTCTACTTGTGCTCAGTGTCACTCCTAATGTTTTGCCAAGGTTACACAGTGAAAACAACAAAAATCAAAACAACAATGCAGGACTGATTTAAATTAAGCACCATTCAGTAGTTTGTCATTCATATGATTTTTAGCATGAGAAGTTTTGCAAATGTGCAGAATCTCTCTAGATATCCTCTTAGCTGCATAACAAATACATTAATTCACACAAGCCAGATTCATCAAAAGCAGCAGGCTTGCCTCAGTCAGCTTGCTCCTCTCCCTGAGTCACGTTTTGCTTCTATTATTCCACTAAATCGTGTAGCTAGGCAGAGAAACAAATGGAGAAAACACCTGCAGCTGAGACTGTGATATTGGTGGGTCAGCAGAAGGCTGACCAGCTCATACCACACTGCTGCACAGACTCTGGGACAGCACAAGGAAGGTGGCAGTGTGGGCAAGGGAAGGGAGATGAGACAGGAGAGAGGGGACAGACTGTCTTCAGAACAAAGACCAGCCAAAAGGACAGCCACCAACTCAGTGTCAGCAGCACAACAGACTATAAATTGCACCAAGAGGCAGGGGGAGATTTCTTTATAGGAAACCTCAGAATAAATGCTACAATAAATATTGTTTGGTGGCTCAACTGACAGTTTTAAATGAACTGACACATCTAAGGAGCAGCAGTAGGACAACTGATGGATCGACTGCACCTGAACGCCAAACATCCAGATGCAGTGAGGAGGGATTTAACTCCTGGTTTATAGGCAATTTGCTTCAGAAATACACAAGCATCCCTTAATATTTATATTCAGTATTTTAGCCACAATAAATGCAAGCTATCTTAATATGTGACCCAATATTTATTTCAAACATTGATAACAACTAAAGCTAAGCTGTAAATTAAAAGTGTATCTATGTCAGCCACTTTTTTTACTCAGTTTTGTTAAGATAACAGGGTGGGAGTGAGAATAAAGAAAAAGGATTCTATCTAAATCCCTTTTCTCACCAACTGTTACTCAGTGTTTCTTCCTCTACACCATCTCATAAACAGTGGATCAAACAAAGTTTAGTCTGTGTTCTAAATGTTACCTCCAACAATCCCTGCAGTTACCCTGAATCCTCCAGTAACATCCCCTCAATACTAGCCACATTTACTTGGTTGTAAATGACAGTTATGTCAACTGGTCAGTGAGAACACACTGACTGGGCAAACACCAGACCAAGTAAAAATACATTACTCTCAAACTGTTGTTGCCTGGTAAACTGGTCTAAAAGATCAATGATAATTATCCTACCCACCTAAAAGTGAGCATTTAATCTCACATATACTTAAGCACCCCTTACACAGTTATTACTTCAGACAGACCTTCTGAAGCATTACAGGGAAAACTAGTGAGATACAAACGATCCATTACCAATCAATTTCTATTCATGCAATAAGTATTTAACACCAAACACAAAGTTGTATACTGGTAATTTAAAACCTGTCTGTATTAAAAATGAGTATATGGGGTATAAATATTAAATACAAGACAAACACCAAAAATTAACTCAGGAAATTACAAGTGAAGCTCAATAGTACTCTACGCCTGGTAATAATAGGGCTTACATGACTTGTATATTTATCTCTTCAAATTTTTTTTTTATTAGAATGTGGATACTCTTTACCCACAAGACTTTGCATTTTGTAATTGTGAACTTGCATTTTGTAATTGTGATATTTTACTAGTGAAGGAAATACGATTTTGAAGTCAACCTGAAATACACCCACTGTGCATATAAAAATAAGCTGTTCAGAAGGGCAATTTTGAGAAGTCAACTCACTTCTTCCTTCCAAAATTCTGCAAGGTAGGACAACATAACAACCCAAGTACTATGCTGAAATTTTCAAGCCATTCATCATTCTCAAACACCTCCTCTCTGAAGAGCCTCTTACTAAGTCTTAAGTAGAAACTATGAGAAAAACCCCAACAAAAACCCCAAATCAAACCAAACACCACTTCAGTATACCTAACAAAAGAGGCCTGGTTTATTTCTGAAAGTGGAACTGTGGTTCAGCTGAAAGCATATTTATGTTTATTGACCAATGCACAAAAAAAATGTTTAGTCTTGTCAGAACTGCTGCACCTACAACCAATGCCCCACCAGCTGAGTCCATCAGGGTTCACATCCCTTCACATCTCCCTCAGCCTCATTATTTTATTCCAGTATTTGCAGGATAAAGTTGGCTGATTCATGGCCAGGCTGCAGACAGCTGTTCTCTTTCAAAATTATCTATGCCAATGGAAAAAAATAACCACCCTAAACTGTTCACAAGCATCTCTCTGCCAGAGATTCTCACTTGTATGTGTTGATGTGCTTAAAAATACATCTTGAAGAACTTTTTTGCAAAATCACCTATGCTAACAAGGATCTGGAATGACACTGTTTAGCACAAACTAGCTCCTTTTGACTGAACAGGGTAGAAAGCACCCAAGTGCACACCAACTGAAGTATCAACGTGTCATGCATCTCACAACAGCTGATTGCAAGCAGCAAATACAGCAGTATCTCCTAGTTTTGAGAGGGGGAGTGAGGGTGAGTGGAGACAAGGAACCCTGTATTTGCAACTATGCTGAACAGGTTGTGGAGCTATTTATTAGTTTCAGTTCCAGTTCAGAAATGAAATTAAGGGATACCTGGCAATATCAACCACTGAGCTCCTGAGACATGAGGGAAGAGCCTGCTATCCTCTTAAGAAAGGCTAAGAAAACACCACCCCTCAGAACAGGCCCTGACTAAATATGCAGTACATGCTCCTAACACTACTGCACTAAACAATTCATTTACATCACTTTCAAGGTGATTTTTTGCAATTATTAACATGAATTTAGTCTTCTTGAATTAAAGTATATAAGGAATATACATCCAGTTCTAACATGTCAGCTGGGAGAACAACATTCAGTTGAGAAGACAGCAACTTTCTCTTAAAACTTTTTGAACAGAAATACAGGTTCCTACTAGATCATGCCCTTTATTTTCCTATAATGAAAAAGATGTTAGAACATCTAACCACACTCTTATCAAGTACAAAGCTTTGCTGTCAAGAGTTTGTCATGATTTTCTATTACCTACTTTATGCAGAAAGTAGTTTGCCTCTTTTTTTTTTTCCTGTTACAATTTGTGAAACAACACAAGTGTTTTATCCCAAGTCTGTGCACAAGTGCGTTTGTTCATGTTCATTGCTCCCCAGAATCAGAAAAGAAACATATCCATTTCAACTGTACTGTACATAACCAGAAAAGAGATTACCATAGGTCTGAAACCATGATTTTATATTTTGAAATTTATAAAATGCTAAGAAAAGGCACATTTTAGCATTGCAGGAAAGGAAAAAAAAAAACCAAAACAACAGCTTTTAAAGTGTCATCTTCAATCCATGTATGCATTTGGATCCCTAAACTGAATTTCAGAAGCAGAATCCTTTCCTATCCCTGTTACTGAAGAGCAAGGCAAGACCATGCAATGGTAGGAGATAGCTCTGCATCGTGACCATCATTAATAAAAGCTTATCTATCATGTTTTGTTCTCATATTATTCTTTCTCTACTACTTTAGCTCTAGATCCTTTCCTTGCCTCATCCCAGCCTCCTACCTAAACCTTATTGTTAGAAAATAGCCAGATTTGCTCCTTGGCATTCACTGACTCTGCTTCCAAATAGAAGATGTCTCCTAAATACATATGGCATGGAGGAATGAAATGCTGTGGAGACAACATGCTGCAGCAGAGTAAAAGCCTCCATAGATAGATGTTCCTCACTCCAAATTCCTTCATAATCCACTGATTTTCTGAGATCCTAAGGAGAAAAAACAAATTTTCTTTTGATAACAGCTTGATGACTGCTTAGCTAATTTTAAAAAAAAAGAAGTTGTTTCACAGAAGAGGCCTGGAAAAAAAATGGGAAATCTTACTAAGAAATGCAGTCCCAAAGGGTTATTGATGTTAGTATCCTTTATGTGCTTCCCTTCACAGCTACTTCACATACAGAAAAATATACTTTTTCTGAAATCTTAGAAAGTAACTTTTAAAAACTGATAAATCAAGTTTAGATAAATGAATGCTAGATAATACATAATTTCCATATTTTTATCATGGTAGCACTTAAAAAATTGAGTCATGCTGGACCCCAATAAATTAATTAATGGGGATAGTGTGAAAAAATAAAAAGAGGGGAAAAAGACAACAAAATTGACAAGAAAACTAAAACAATTTTTTCCTGACCAAAGAAGAGCCTCTTCTTATAAGCAATATAAAACATGAAAAACCCAGTATTTTCTCAGAAGATATCAGAAAATAAGGTTTTATGTGTAAGAAATGGTCTCGCATTCCTCTTAAAACACCTCCCAGTGATTAGTAAAATATAATTAACTTTAGTTAAACATTAGGCAACTACTAGCAAAAGTGACTTTTCTATCATCATTATGGAAGACGCTTTTCCAGTTGTGACTGAACTGCAAGGCAACGTTTAGCACTACAGTATTTAGTTCACAGTTTCAATCAACTGTTTATTTTTCTCCTAAGCCTCTCTCTTTCAAAGCCTCCTCAATGGCTCGAACTACAATAAAATATACACAGTACTTATAGTCTGGTCGTGGCTGCAAAGAAAATGAGCCTGAAATTCACAAAAATATCTCAAGTGCCTTAGGAAAACCTTAAGAGAGGCAGAGGACCCTCCAGCCAGCCATGGTAGCTCCTGTAGGCTCCACTTCGCTAGGAGAGGCCTGCAGAGGGGAGGAGAACATGTGGCACGAGGATAGCACGGTTAGTTCGCCTTCTAGGGGAGGAGAGAGGACTCATTCAAACTCCCGAGGAGGCATCAAGCAGCAGTCCAAAAGCCGAGCAGGGCGCTAGGAGCAGGAAGGCAGACCGACGGCCAGCCCGGCCAGCGACTCCCTCCGCCACCGAGGCGCCGCAGACCCCACCACCTGGCGCGATTTTCACTAGGCCCCGTTGCCTCTTTCACCTACCCCTCCTGCTCCCACCTGCCTTCGGGCCCCACTCCCAGCTTCCCACACCTCCCATTTCCTCGCAAGAGGATGCCCCGGGTGCCCGCTCAGGGAAGAGCTGGGCGCCTCGGCCACGGCCCGCTGGCCCCTCACGCACACGGGCCGCCGGGCCTTGCGAGGGGGCGTGTGCGTGCGCGGAGTCGGCGCGGGCAATCGCGACTGCCCCGCGCCCAACCCGCGGCGGCGGCCAGGCCTGGCCGCTTTTCCCGGCGAGCCGCGGAGGGGCCAGGGCTCCCGCCCTAGTCCGTGAATGTAGCTCAGATCCCGCGGCGCTACGACCTCCACCCCTCCCGAGCCTCCGGCGCCCACGCCGCGGCCCTCGCTCGGCCGCATGGCGACCGCGCCGGAGCCCGACTGCGGCGCCGGCACTCACCCCGCTCGCGGCCCGCGTCGCCCCGCGCTCCTCAGCGCCTCGCCGCCATGTTAGAGCTGGTGCGGCACAGACTGCGTCAGTGGAAGGAAAGGGCGGGAGGGGGCGACCCTGGGGGCGGCGCGGGGAGGGGGTGGGATGGGGTGGCGCGGAGACAGAAGCGGCACCCCAGCCCGGGAAGGGTGAGGACGGTTGTGGCCCCGGTATAGTCCTGCCCGGTGGCAGGGAGACGGTGGGAACCGCTCGGCAGGAGCCGAAGCCGTTGAGGGAGGGGGGCGCCCGCCTCCTCGAGCTCGTCAGAGGCGCTCCGCCCTCTCCCGCCGCCCGGCCTGCCGGGGCGGCTGACGCCCCGCAACCCGTCCGCGGGTGCCTTGCCGCTGCCTGAGGCGGGGCTGCCCCAGCCAGAATTCCCCTTCATATGAACATGGAATAGTTTTCCTTGCAAAAGTGGGAGACCAGATGGAGTCTGGAGTTGTAGTTCTTACGTGAGTTTGCACGAGGCCTGAGATTCTTGAAAGAGGTAAGAGCCACCCCTTGAGATCCACCTGGCTGGGTGTGAGTCTCATTCTGTTATTTGTATGCCTGTGTAAACTATAAGGCCATCTGGATTTGCTACAGAAGGCTGCAGGAGCTGTTCCAGTTTAAAATGTTAGTTAAGAAAATTGTTACAAATTCAGTTAAAAGTTGTATGTGCTGTTTCTCTAAAACACTATGGGACCTATAACAAATACATAGGGGCTATTCTATTATTTTGATTGAGTTCCACATAAGCACCCAATATATGAGGTGTACGTAAGATCAACAACCACCAAAACATAAAAAAAACCCAGACAACAAAACTTTGATATCCACAAAACAGCAAGTCAGATTTGGTCATGGTACTAGTCACTGTTGTGGATTTTAGATAAGAATTTTAGAACCATCTGATATTGTTTTCATTCTAAGTGTCTTTGTTATTATCAGTGGTGGTGAGAAAAGGTCCAGAAAGATGACCTGAAGCTGTATGTGTACAACATAAGCAATATGAATATTGCAACATACCTTAATGTTCCAGAACTCATACACTTCTATTTTTTTGTTGTTGTTGTTGCTAATCATAAAAAATTTGTAACATAAAGTAACTCCAGTACAGCAAAGCCAAATATGAACTTCACCCTTCATGAACTTCAGCCTCTTTAGGCAGATATTTAGGCATTACTTTTTTCCTCCCTCAGAATGTGTTATGTCAGTGTTGGTTTTATCAGGGTGACTTCAGTAATCCAGATTAACTTTTTTTTTTTTTTTTTTTAATTTCCTTTGGAAGGTCTAACTGGCTGGGCCGTCTCTGTTCCAGGCAGTAGGGACATGGAGTAGCGGCGCTGAGGCCGACATCGGGCTGAGGCTAAAGCACCCGCTGGCTCTCAGCCGGCGGGATCTATCTGCGGCTTGCGGGCAGGTAAGGGGATGTGGAGAAGTCACCTCGGGACTTCTCCGGTTGTGTTCCGCGGGCACGGGGAGTTCTCAGAAGCTGCACAGAGACACCTATTCCTTTAGTCTGTTACTTAACCCACCAGGGCGCTGGACGTTTCAACAGCCTTTGCGGCAGCAGGTTTTGACCCCCGGTCCGCCTCGGCGCCCGCCCCGCAAGCGCGTAGGGAGCTCCGCGGAACGGCTCTCAGAGGCCGCTGCCACGGCTGGGCCAGAGGCCTGGAGAGGCGGGCTGGGGCACGGCGCAGGTAGCGCCGCCCTTCCGCTATCCTGCGGCGGCTGCCGGTACGGGCGTGCAGGGGATGCAGCCCAGGACCCCTCCCGCGGTGCTGAGGAGCAGCCTGGGTCGCGGCCGGCCTCGGAGCTTCCTCCCGCCGAACACGGCATTGCCCTCTTCCTCCCAGGCCGTACGCGCTTACAGCAGCCCCGTTAGGCTGAAGTTGGTGGAGGGAGCCAGTTTGCCCCCTGCGTGTGGGTAGGGGGCAACGCGTCCCGGCCCCCCATTCCTCGCCCGCTGACGCATTGAGGCCTGCGTGGCCGCTCAGCCCCTTTCACCTGTACCTTCTGAAGCGCTTCAGGGTCAATCTCCCCGCAGGTGGGAGCCCGCGGGCGAAGGCGAGTGAGCGGGCAGCAGCGCGGCACGGAGGCAGCCAGGCGGCTCAGGGAGATGCAGGAGCACATGAGGAGGTAGGCTGCTGCGGGGGGCCGTGTAACGGGTGTTGTGCTTGCCCGCGGTGTGGCTCTCGAAAACTGAGGGGACTCTGGCAGACAGGTGAAGACCAAGACCACCCTGTAACACACAAGCAGCTGTTAACAGGTGCTTAAATATTTAATATTTTTTATAGTTGGGGTGTTGCTGGTGTCCACATTTTAGCCTTCGTGGAAGACTTCCTAACTCACTGTAGTTTGTAATACAGCCTTGAAAATGCTTGTTGTGTTTCAATTGTTAGAAAATTATTTTACTTTTTTTTTTTGTTCTTTTAGCCTGTATTTTGTATGACAAGTGGAACACTTTAGAAGAAGTGCTCTAAGTAGATAGAAATTTCCTATTTTTATCCTACGTATTTGTAAGTTTCAAAATAGCCAATGTTTCCTATCAATTTCCTTTTTCTAAGCTTCTAGAATTCATTACAGTTTAAAATGGCAGAAAACTTTGAGGTAAATCACTTGCATTTGCTAAATACCTTCTACAAAGAGAAATATTTGGAGGCTTACTGCAGACTGTTTCAGAAATCCTGGTTCCCAGGTATTAGGAAAGAGATATAAGGTACACTGTAGCACGAGAAGAGTAAAGCGTGTTCCCTACGCTTGCAAGGGAAATTATTTGAGCCTGAAGTTTTTATATTCAGGTTTTTTTCTTCATCCTGCCTTCTGTCAGCTTAGCTTGCCATTACTGTGGGGAGTAAATTGATGCTGTAATAGTATTTTTTCCATCAGATAGATGTATGAAAATAGAGGAACAGTAAGCAAGGCAAAAATGCCCTAATAAAAGTCTTATTCTTCAGTACAGTATATGAAATATTATAAACAAGTTTAAATATATCTGTATTCTCTTAAAAGGCATGTGAAGTTGTCTTAGTTCTCTAAAACAGATTTTGCATCTAGGATTCAGGACATGGTCATCCAAAAGGTTAAAATTGAGCTGTTTTTCCAGCTGTGCTTTACTATCACTTTGAGGGGAAATACTGTTTTCCTTTCCCTTTAAACTAGGCAATTTGTATAGTTGAGTAATTCCAATAACTGTATTGAAGCTTCTGCTTAGAAGTTGTTGGTGGAAGAGTCAGTCACTTCTGCATTTGATTATTGTCACTGTTATCTGATGTGCTCCACCTACATGCATCTGCATGGCAAAAGGGAACAGGAAAAGTAGTTTTAATTAGCTAGAAAATCTGTGGGTTAAAGAAAAAAAGTCAAATGATCTGGTACATGTGGTTAAGTTCATACTTGAGACTGTGGGGAAGATTACTAGATTGTGATGTAACAGTGGCTTGTCCAGCCTTTGATCTGTGTTTTAGTTTATTCAATACACATTATAAAATTTCAGAAGTCCTAGATACTTCAAAAATCACATGGCTGCATGCTAAGAGGGCAAAAGACAATAATACTTCTTATGGATATTACATGAAATGTCACACAAACAAAGCACAGGTTTGTAAATGAGAATGACTGCATTTTAGCTTTCCTTGCATCTGCCTCAGTGTCAGCAACAGCAGTGTCATACAGGATGTCATGAGGATTTTTATTCTCTGAACCTGATAGTGCAGACATCAAAATAAATCCATCTGTATCCATTTTTGTGGAGTGATTTCAGCACCTTACATAGCTCAAACAGGAGGGGGTTTTCTTTCTCAGGAGACCTAGTGTGTGCTGCTGTCATCACCTTGATAACATCACACTGATGGAATCATGCCTAGAACTGAAGACCATTCAAGTTTGCTGAAGGTATTATATGTTGATGATTTGTGTAGTTAATAAATATCTCCTAAAGTAAGACTTCTAGACTTTTCTCTGAGTTAAGGGAGTTTGATGGGTATTTTTTGGTGTACTGTGACATTTACCACCAGTAGTTCATGTTGTGCAGCTGGGAACCAATTCTGTAGGTTGTAGGATATGTAGTTGTTGGCACTGCCTACAGATTGAGGGATACATTAAAAATCCAAATTAATACTTAACCGAATTTCAATAGATATGTCTGTAGCTTCCACTATAATTGGGAAAATTAGGTTGCTTTTCTTCTGTGCAGTGGATGATTTCAGATGATGTTGTGATGCTTTGACTGATTGGTATCCTGTATTAAAAGGTGTTCAACCTTCTTGACTGGGAGCTGTATTTGAAAAATCTTCATGTGTTTCCAAGACATAGACCACCTACTAATGCAGGGAGAGTGCAAAGGAAACTGCGAGAGGCTTGTAGATTGGGTACAGTAGACATCTCTGTGGGATGGATAAACATATGGAGCCAGAGGCATCCAGGAATGCCAGCTCAGGAGCTCTGTCAGTCTCACTTTCTTTTACCACTAATGGTTGTGTTCTCTGGCAGTTTGTGGACCTCATCTTGAGATTATGGAGTGGTCTATTGAGAGTAAACCTCACCTGACTTAGTCATGCAGCACCTGCATGTACAAAAGCTCAGCTTTGCATTCTCAGTAGTAGCATGATAACACATGTGCCTTTTAAAGGCAGGTTGCTAAATTTGAAAACTTACCAAGTGGACTGATTTTTCTTGGTGTTTGAGACCATGTCAGTATTCATTTTTGGTAGCTTCTCAGAGAAGAATCCAGGCTGTAGGTTCTTCTAAGGCTTACCTTACAACATTAAAAGGTAGGGGTGTTGTTTTTAGCTAATAGACTTTTAACTGCTTTATTTCTGTCTCATTACAGGTGCCTTAGAATCGCATTATTCTTAATGAAGGGACCATACAGGATGAAAGAAAAATGAAAATATCTTTTTTTTTTTTTTTTTTTTCTGATACCTGAGTTTGTTCTTTGTAACAACACAGTGTATTGTGAAAAGTGAAAGAAGGCTTTTTACAGATACTTAAAAAATAGCTGCTAGGCATAGCAAAATGCTTTGCTTGAGGCAGGTTTGCTTGTTCACGCTGAGGCATTACCAAGCTCGGACTCTGAGCAGTGATCTGCTTTCGAGCCAGATAAATAGCTGTGCCCATGAAGATGAAGTGTTCAGCCTCATTGGAAGGAACAAGGCCAGGCTTTCTGAAAAACATGTGGGAATTGCATTGAACATGCTGTGGCAATTGCAAAAGAAGAGGCCACTTGTCTTAAGAACTAGTGACTATGTAAGGAATCATTCCCAGTTTCTTACCCTTTGCATTTTAGCAGAAAACAAAGTAGAACAAATGGAAGATGAGGTCATAGTGGACACCTTATATAGTATTTTGAGGTAAGCAGTGTTATGTTGAACTCCACATATCTGTACATTCTGTGTTTGAGTACAAAGCCATCCCATAAGGAGATGGAAGACTGCCTTGTCTCAGCTTCTGTATTCTGTGTGACAGACAACGTCCTGTGCCTCAGTTGTTGAGATGCAGGCAGAAGCAGTAGAAAACTAAAACATTATGATAAATTACAGGACAAATGTCTTATTTCTTCATCACTTTTAAAGCAAACTTCAAACTATTATGTCTTTCTTCTGAAGGCTCAACGTTGAAGGTCATGATTCTCTAGCAGAGGTGCTTGTTACAGAAGCATGGAAAAGATTAGAAAGGCAAGTACTGTACTGCTATGCTTTGTGAAAGGTTTAACTTGCAAGTGTGATTTGCTTCATGTGAGGCAACACAAAGTTCTAAAAGAGTGTTTACAAGCTGTTTTAAACGTGATTATTATAAATGTCAGTTGTATTTTTGAAGGTTTTGGAAATTATTTTTATACATATGGAGGCTTTGAGTATCGATGGACTTTGGTACACATGCTTGAGAGGTTCAGAACTGCAATAATGGGCATTGACAAGATTTTGAAATACATTCTCTATGTAGATTTATGTGTTTGAAGTAAATGGCAAATTTTAATATTTATTGCTCTTAGTGCTTGCTATTCAGTTCTGGGTTGGGTGTTAGAACCCTGCTCATCTCAATTTTATTAAAGACCTTTTTTGTTAAAATATAATTTTTTTTCCCATGTGGTTTGTTGTTATAGTTGCTTTTTGTTGTTTTGGGTTGTTTTGGTTTTGTGTTGTTTGGGGTTTTGCTTTTTAATTTTACTTACTTATTTTTATTTTCAGGAGGTTGTTTGAATTCTTTTTATTTTTTTTCTTTTAATTTTTTTTTTTCCTTTTGGGTATTGTAATTTTCATTTTTTAATCTCAGGCTAATGGCAGAAGCTTGCGTCGGCCTTGGCACCAGTCACAGGATTACCCCTCCCAGCTTAATGTCTGGGGCATCTTGAAAAGTACATAAATTTAGTGTAGCTTGCACACAAAATGACATGCAGGTAATAAATTGCTCACATTCATTTTAGTTATTTCACATCACTGTTTGAGAATGTAATCTCTAGAGATTTCTTATGCTGGTCTGGTTGAATGAAGAACTTCTGATTTTTGTAGAGCTCCATATGTACAATATACTTTAATATAAAATACCTTGGTATTTTAGCTAAGTCAAAACTATCTATAGATGACTAAATATAAAATGCTTAGATATATTGTTTCTTTGTATTGTAATTTCAGTATAACCATGTCCATTATATATTTGTTGAAGTAGATTTTTGTCCTTAGTTATTCACTAGAAATAAAAGGTAAATATTCTGTCTGTCTTTGATGTCTTGACAGGCTTAGTTTGCCAGCTCTGTCTAAATTCTCACTGTGTTTACATAAGCAACGCAGACATTTAAGTCCTGTAATTGGCAAAGTAGCTAATATTGTGGACATGAAACTGGATTCTATACAGGATATAAGGTAAGTGTTAGAATGAAATGGAGTAGCAGGAGAAGCACTGTGTTACAGTTACTGGGCTGGCTTTGCTGACCTCTTCCCCTTTTACTCAGCTGGAGATTGCTTTTCTTCAGGTTGGGATTTGTGGGAAAGGGGTGATCTGCATTTGTGCATTGATGTATTTTTATGGACAGGTCTGCTTGGGTGAATGGATTTTATCCATGATTTTGCAAAGAATTTCTTTATAATCAATTTAAATATTCAATTAAAACAAATGTTCTACTTACAGTGGAAAAACTGCAGGTACCGTTTTATCCAGATTCTAAATGTTATGTGGTCATTTTTGATAATTTTTTATAATCTCTTGACATGGAATGTTTCTCTGCTATGACATGGATTTAGTTTACTGTTAGGAATAGCAATAAGGGGTCTCAAAGCAATGATATTTTATCTTCAAAGCACTTTTTTTTAATCCAAGTTGAATTAATCAGTTCTCTTGATAGCATGTCTTGTACATCACCCTAATACTTAAAACCCAACCCTAGTCAAAGAAGTCCAAGCTTTTTTTTCCTTTTTCTCCCCATGGCCATTACAGCAGAGGCTGGTCTTTGTTGTTTTGGGGTTTTTTTTCCTGCTTTATACAGCACCAGCAGCTCCAACACTTGTATTTGCAGCTGTCAGGAGCCTGCTTATGAATCTCATTGAATGGAACTGTATTTCTTTATAGAAATTGCTCTCTCTCTCTGTGGTCCTAAGTTTTGTTCCCTTAGGAGGGGATTCTTTAGAAGTGACAATGACTCTTCTCCCCATTCTGTCACTTGAGAATTGTTTGGGTTTCTTTGGTTTCCAGTGAAGAGTAAAGATCCTTTTGCAAATTTGAATCAGGCAAGTCAGGGTCTTGCCTTAGGCAAACGCTTTCATTGCATACAGCTTTGTGAGGGATGCTTGAAAAATACCAGTCCTTTCAGAAATTTACTGAAAGCAGAATTTTGAATTTAGGAGGAGAAGTATTTTTTTGCTTATCTGTTCTTTCTGTGTTGGACTTTAAATTCATTTTTACAGAGAAGCCAGCAACACCCTGCCTAACATTCCTTTCTTTGCATAGTTTATTTAAGAAAGCTAAAATGTATTACTTACTGTGGTCAGTGTGTAAGTATAAAATCTTCTGACTTTTTTAGGATCTTGTCAGTTTTTATGATCAGCATATCTGGTGTTATCTCACAGAGCTGTCGTGATCGATTGCTACACAAGGCTGAACAGCTCTTGGAAGAAGATAATAAAGTTCACTTCAACGATGCCAAAAAAATACTACAGTTTCTTCAAAATGTTAAACTGACATATCATCCATTGCTAGACAAATGCAACAGGATTTTCCTCCGCAGTGCCTCCTGCCTCGATATACACAGTCTCACCCTTATCTGTGGGCTGTACAAGCAGCTGGGGTTTGACAGTGCTGAATTCCGCTTGGTTGTTAAACAGCTTCTGTCTGAAACTATAGATGATTATTGTGATCCTGAAACCTTTGCAAAATTATTTTTTACTCTTGGGCCTGTGGCAGGATCCAAGGTAAGAGAAAGGTAAGTTTATTTGTGTTTTTATGATGCGTGTAGTCTTGCACAGAAATGAAAGATGTCTATGAATTTCCGAGGCTATCTGTGAGCTGAGTGTTTGGTGTCCTGTTTTTCTTGCAATGTGTTATTTCATTATGGAAACACTGTCACAGCATTTTTTCTTAAAATGGGTGCACAGGAAGCTGGATCTGGTGATGGGGGGTATGTGAATGCTGTTATGCAAGACCATCTTGTGGCTCCGTCTAGAACTTTCCTTTCACAGTGCATGGTACTACAAAACTTGCTGTCTTTCCCTTGAGAAATACATGCAGTTTATGTGTTGGTTTTCCCTTTTTAAGACTGGCAGAAGTTGAAACAGCCTGAGTCTTGTCCTGCACCAGCTTGCTGTACATCCTTTTCTGCATGAAAGGTTGTCAGTAGGGTATTTAGCAATTAGAGAATAGTATTGTGTTGAAGATTTTTCTCTGCCTGTTTTTCTTGTGCTACAAAATCCTATTTGGGGGGTTGTATTAGTCATGGGTATCTCAAAATCTGCACTTTTAGACAGAATCTGCTGTATTAATTACAATTAGTCATATTTTTCCTCAGGAACATTTGCCACTATTCAGAGATCTGGGTATACTGCAAGCCTGTGTTGGTTTTGCCATAGATGACTTATTTCCAAAAGCTTTTCCTAGAATTTTCTTTTTTTTTTTTTTTTTTTTTTTAAAATTATTTTTTTTTTTGTTAAAAAAAGTTTGAGGGAGAAAAAAAGAATTTGGTTTTTTTTCCCCAGAAAAATGGGAAAGGGGC
>JAOEGS010007074.1:0-12818 GCA_025447755.1 Corythornis vintsioides
CTTTTCTTTTCTTTTCTTTTCTTTTCTTTTCTTTTCTTTTCTTTTCTTTTCTTTTCTTTTCTTTTCTTTTTTTTTCTAGAGGTGAGGGGAGGAAGGAGTTGAAGGTGTGGACTCAGGCATTTGCTCGGTTCAGCGGTGCTGCTCACCGGAGACGATGTGAGAAGTCCGGACCCAGGAGACGCGGCCGGGAGCGTTGGAAGTGCCCCGTCCCCGGATGCGCACTGGCGGCTCGTCGATCCCGCAACCTCCTCCGTCGAGCACCGGCCCCCGTGGAGCTGCGGGATCCAGCGGGTGGCTATCTGAAAGGTTCCAAAACCAGGCAAAATGCAGTTTCCCGTTGTCAACGGTTTATTTGTATTTTTTGAAGGGCAGGCTCTGCTTAAGATACACTGTGCTTTCCTTTTAATCTGTGCGTGAAACTACCCGCTCCCGAGAGTGCCCACCCCAAATCCTTCTGAGTCCCCACATCTTAAATGTCTTCTTTGAGATTGTTTGGATCCCATTTTTTGTGTTGTGTTCATATGGGATGTTACACCGCCCTCATCAACGTGGTGTAGAAGTGCCCTCCAATCACTGCTCATCATGAAAATATATATATTTTTTTTTCAAGTGCTATTTTTAAAAAAGGCAACCGAGTTTGGGTGAAAGGGGGGCAAAGACATATTCGTGCTAAACATCTTTCCGTGGGGAATTCTGATTGCAATGAAACAGCCAAAAGTTCTAAAACTCCCACTTGATGATGAGACGGCTACTAAAACGGATCTCTCGAAATCCCAACTTAGTTTACAAGCTGTTTTCCCTTCCAAAGCTGAGAAAGCAAACACACCTTCCAAAGATTTCTAACATGAAGTGGGACACAACGTTGCCAGTGGCAGAGAAAACTAAGCTGTCTTGAAATGATTTGAAGATAGTGTCAGGAGGTAAATATACGGTTGTTAAACACACACAAATACTTTATATATTCGACGTTTGAATAAGCAGTGGGAAATGCAGTTCTGCTGGGTGATCACTTCTACACCCAAGAATTTATCGATTTGAGTATATGTGGGGTGTTTACGTACATGCATATATACATAATATTTGATGTACGTATACTTCCTCACTCTGTGTGTTATCTGAGAAAAGTAAAAAGCAATTATCAGGAATTCCTTCTCATGCCGGCAGCTTCGGTCAGCCTGGCACGTGTTTGAGGCAAACCTTTAGTAAGGGCGAATTTCATTTAAATCGACTCGGACTGCGGTGTCGCTCCGGTGCTCCCCCCTCGCCCGGGACGGCAGAGCTCCGCCGCGTCCGCCTTTTTCCCGTAGTCCTCGCCGCTCGGCACGGACTCTTGCCCACTTCCCCTTCAGGGCCGTGGTGCGCGTTGCGTGCGTGGGATGCTCGGCGGTGGCACGGTCGTGGGTGGTGGGGGATCGCTCTCCGCAGAGGACAGAGCCACGCCCGGCCTCTTGGTCCACAGTCGGCCTCTCCCCGTTCCCGGGCGCGCAGTAGCGCATGGGCGACGCGGCGACCTCTGCTGGCCGAGGGGCGATGGGCCGTGGCCCCGCGCGATGGGCGCGTTTCGCACCCTTTTGTGCTTCTCCGACTCATTTTCTGCAGATATCGTCCTCTTCCCTCCGTACGGGCCATGCCGAGAATGCCTTGCGCCGTCCCACTCCTCACCCCCGGGGTGACTTCGCGGACCGCAAGCTGGCACAAGATCTAAGTAATAAAAAAAAAAAAAAAAAAAAGAAAAAGAAAAAAAAAAGGGTTATCTCAATGACCGGAAAAAAAAAAAATAAAAAAATTCTTCGGATTTGATGAGGGAGGCTGAAACGAACAAGGTGTTTTTCCATACTACATTCTAGGGATTTTTCACCATGGACATTTGTATTACTTTATAAAAATTGTCCTGGTTAAAACACACCCCCTCCCAGCTCTGACATAATGCATCTTATTTTCCACCGTTACATGTTTGTTTAAAAATATTTTAATCTGGTTTTATTTCTATTAACCTCCACGCTCTAACTTTTGCTGTTTTAACTACTATCTCTGCGAGGGGTGATTGCATTTTATGCTTGATATTTGCAAATGATGTGCAATAGGCGAGAAACCCCGTCTCCGCCCCAACAAGCAAGGATTGGAAAGAAAAGGAGGTCTCTGATCAAAGGTTTTTTTCCCCCTCCTGTGCTACTGATTTACTTACTGTGTATTCGATTCGCGTTCCCAGGAAGGAGAAGCTCTATATTTAGTCAGCATCAGAATCGGGTTTAAGGAAGTGGAATAATAAGTGGACCCTTCAGTTTTAATGAATAAGGTATTTAAAGAAAAAGCCTGCTGAAGAATTTTTATTTTATTATATCAATATAGACTTGTATGGGAAGATATAAACCAGATTTAATACATATTTTAGACATAGATATATTTCAAAATATTTTTTCCCTTTTCTTATTTACTTTTGGGGAAGGGACCTGACGGAGCCTGCTAGGACTCGGTGGCTCTACAAGGTAATCAATAGCTTTCATCACGTTGAGGGGCTCAAATGAGATTATATGCATTCGAGAGAAAGGGAGGGGGGGAAATTGTCAAACAACCCCCCAAAACAATATCAGTGATTAACCTGTTCCATTCCGTAAAGGACAACTATAAATTCGATGCCGGTTTACTTAGTGGCGAAAATTAGGACGACTTCCCAGGTGAAAAAAAACCCAAACCAACCAACAAACAAACAAATAAACCCAAACCAACAAAACTACAATTACTAAAAACCGTCTTTGGGTAATGACTATTTGTACTGCTGTTTTCATAAAGGAAGCAGCATTAGGGGCTGAGTGAGATGCCCTTGCCGACCAGGGCTGGGGTAGTGCCGGTCTGGGGCGGCCGAGTCCCAGGCGAGAACTGGGCAGCAAGAGACTTCCTGCCCGGAGGAGTCCGTTGCCATCACAGTTCTGGGGAGCAGATTCGGGACCTGGAGGTGGGAGGTAACAAGCTCCCACGCCCCCGACACAACGACTGCTAGGACTATTTTTGTCCCACTGCATCACCGTGACTCAGATCAGCCTCGCCGCTCGGGCACTCAGTAAGGCTCCTTCAGCCTGCTCCGGCTTAAAACTTTTCTTGAGGAGCTTTGAACCAGAAAGATACTTTTCAATAAGAGTCTGGGTTTGAGCTTTCAAAGGCTCAGGTTTTCCTTCTCTGACTTGCGGGATACGGGGAGGAAACAAGGGCTGCACCCGTGCAGCCTAGGGGAACTGAAGGGAAAGGGATTTCTCGTAAGGTTGAAACTGTAAACAACACAACGGGAAAAAAAAAACACGAAACATATTAGCATCTCTGGGGTGTAGGCTTTGACTCATCTAGAGGTGTGCGATTTTTAATCCTCAAGTTTTAGCTACTGCATGTGAGGGAGAAGTGTACCGTAACAGCAGTAAATCTATCAAAACAAGAAAACGTGTCAGTGGGCTTCTGCGCAGCCAGGAAACCTTAATTACTCTCATAATACAATTTGGCTTATTAAATCGCTCTACCGCTTTAAACAAACAAGCAAACAAACAAAAAAAGCAAAGCAAAACAAAACAACAAAAAAAACTAAAAACAAACAACAACAAAAAAAGCAAAGCAAAACAAAAGAAAAAAATCCTCGATCCTTTCTATCCTAGACCCTTTTTTGACTGCAGTAACTCTGTCACAGGACTAGCTAGCAGCATCGACCCCTCTATTTCGGACAGAATCGGACAAAGTGTAATGAGGAGTGCAGGCAGGGGAGCAAAATCATTGGCATTTGGGGGAAAATAAACCCTTCAAAATTCTGCGGGGATGAAAATCTTCAAAAGATGTTTAGAAGGGAGCAGAGCGCGGATCGGGCCGAGCGATCCAAATAGGACTGAAAAAGCTCCGTTCTACTCAGCCTGATGCCTCCCGGCCTCAGCAGCGGCAGACGCAGGCGCATATGAGGAGCGAGGCGGGTCGGCGATATTTATTGCTTTAAACTTTCCCCTTTGTTATCTTCCCGTGTGAGGAAGTGTTCGAGGACAGGAAATACAGAGGAGATTTTGTCTCCGGGATGTACAGAAATCTCTGGGCAGAGAGGGAGTTTAAGGCCCGCTTTCCAGTCCCGGCTCTAGTAGGTAGTCCCATCGCGGGGCAGCTGTCCCTTTCGTTGTCCCCGCGACCTGTCGGGGCTATGGGAGACCGTGGCGGGAGACACCGAGCGGAACCTGGTTCAGAGCCGGCCACAAAGGTGCCTGGCCCACTTCGAGGGACAAACTGCTGGCAGAATTGGGCGCAGAGCAGTGGGAAAATTCTGTCCTCCATGGGTATGTCTTGCCGTGAGTGTGGGAGACCCCCCTCACTCCTCCCCTCTCGTAAACAGACTCGTTCTCACTGGAAATCTGCCTCGCCGAAATAACCTCAAGAAGAGCCCAAGCTTCTTAAGGAAAACAGCTCACATTCCCATCTCTGGAGTGTGGTTTTGGAAACAAAAAAAAAAACCAACCTAAAACAACTCCCCTCACATAAATAATTAATAACATCCTCATAATCAACAGCAACAATAACATGAGCAGCAGCCGAGGCAGTCATAGGGGGGCCACTATTGTCGGGGCTTGCGGTTCCTGCGGAAGGCGGGAGAGAGCTGCCGGCTCATTGTCCTCTTAGCCCCGGCCGGAGAGCACCGGGATGCCCTTGGAGGCTCAGTCTGCCGGGGTCCGCAGCGCCTGTCTGGGAGGCAGAGAGAGGATGGCTCCGCGGATCGCCCTCACCAGGGCCAAGGCCAAGAGCCAAAGACAGCGGGGAGAGCTGCAAACAGTACGAGCGGCAGCCGTACCAAGTGGTGACTGAAAGAAATCTCCGTCCCTCAGAAGCAATTAGACGTTCCCTGCTACCACCCTCTCACCTACCTCTGCTCAGAGCCACACTTTAGTGTCTTACCAAATCTGAATATCGCTGTACGGAATAGCCTTGTTGTACTGTGAGGCTGGTCCTCCGAACCTTACTGACCTTTGCAACACGGACGGTTTCAAGCTGCACAAAAAAACCTCGACAAGATTAAACAGCAGCAGCAAAGGGAAAATAACACCAAATTACTGAAATAATATAGCAGTTCGAAGAAACTAAGTTTGATGATTTAGTGCTGGATTACTTGTCTGATGAGCAGTGATTTTCTTTAAAGATAGCAGATTATATTTTGTCATTATAAGGTATAGTTATTGCTTTCCAGAAGAACTCAATAAAATTTATATCTGTAACCTTAAACAGACAAAAAAACCCCAACAAAACACAACACAAAAAACAACCCCCCCACCCCCCCAACACATTTTAAAAACAAATACACAGAGTTATCTGCATGGAGGTTAGACAGGTCGAGTTAATTATCCAAAGAGAAGAGATATGTATAAACATAAAATTATGAACTCTTAAATTAGCTAGTATTGTTTACAACCTCAAAACAAATCTTGCAAAATTAATGACCAGACATGCCATAGGGAGACCCAAAAAGAAGATGTAGTCTAAGCAGGGAGCAGTTAGAACTCAGTATACATAAATACTTCAACATAAATACTTCAACAACTTACATCCATGCAATGTACATGGTTTATTACACTTGTTCTGAAGAGAGGATGAGTCAGTATAACAGGAAAAAATTAATAAAGAAAAAGCCCAACAAACCAAAATCAAAACCCTTAAAAGATTTGCATAATGCCAACCCTGCAGATTTTAGAACTGCAGACACAAACTTGTTAAAGTGTCTACATACAGAACAGGACAATCCTGAGTGAATGTAGTGCAATCAGCATATTAGAGGGATTAATTAAAGATGGACCATGACCCTTTGTATAATTATTTCTCATGCATGAAAGCAAAAGAAGGGAGGGGGATTTTTTTGTTCTCCAGTGTTCAGTGGTCTCTGTTTTGAACAGGGGCAAACAAAAGCCATTAATAAATCATAGATCTTACATTAAGAATAAGCATACACACTTAAGGCTTAGTATTTTTTCCCACTAGTAAGACGTGCCATTCATTACATATGAAGATGAAAGGTATAGCATACAGTATAGTAGTATTTGATTATATATGTATATATACAAAAAGACAGAGTATTAATGAAGTAGGTAACACTGATACATGTGTTACATATTTGTAACATTCATCCGAAGTGTATAATCATTACAATTAGTTGTGGTGTCCTTTTTATTACTCAGAATCCTACATTCAGCCCCAGCTCATGAAAAGTATGATGAATAAGTGTAGTAAGAGTATGAGCTGCTTGTCATTACTTGTTCTCTTTCTCTATAGGATGTGTATTTATGCCTGTATGGTTACTTGCATCCACGTATTGTGACTTTTCCGACTTGCACACACCTTCTGATTTCCTGTGTAAACAAATATGTACAGAGTGAACCCAGAATCTAAAGAACCTGCACGTATGGTGCATATTTAACAGTTTTACTGCCGAATATATGTTTTGTAGATCACAAATTTTTAAACGTTATCAACTTCCTGTCTGCACATATAATATATATGAACTACAGATCAGAGGAAATTTAATGTCTTTATAGAATTTTTTCAGTTTGCCTGTAATTGTCTGCTGTGTACTAACCCACCTGGTTTCATGAAAGGTTGGAATGACATGAAAATCTCTTTGGAGTAGGCAGACCAATAAATGTGTTCTACCTCCAGGACTATCCTTGATGACACGTACTTTGGGCAGCACCAGAAGTGCAATCAGTTAATAGATTGTGCTATTCCTGCTGTTGTCAAGAGTGACAATATGAATGGGAGGCCTTGGAAAGAGACTGGATATGATATGATCTGAAGACCACATGCATTTGTGCCACATGGTAGGACAAAATGTATGTGCAAGGAGTGACTACAGTGAAGAGAATAAGGGCTAGGGAAAAGCTGAAAAAAGCTGAACATGTCAGTAGGGGTAGGAGAAGCATAAGTAAAAATGTACAGAGGGATAATTATAACCATAGAGGAGCAGAGATGATAAAATGTTTAAGAAATTGAATGCAGTGCCATAGGAAACAGTAAATAAGGAAGAAGGAAAGAAACTGATGGTGAAAAGAATATAAAGGAAATAGCATGACAGAATGAGGAATAAAGAGAGGGAAGATGGAGGTAGGGCAGGAAAATAGAAAGAAGATACCTTCTCTTTCTTGGAGAATTTGCATGTGTTCATGTTTGTGTTGATGCTGAGATTGTCACAAATCCGGTGATTACCAATGATGATGATTTAGCACTTGACTGTCAAAGTTCTACAATCTCTCTTACAAAATATTTTTCTGTTAGGACTACAATAGATTTTAATATATTTGTCAAAACCTGGTTATGTTTATATTCATTGTAATATTTTATTTGTTTCATTATTTGCCACTCTTGGATTTGCATAGGATTTCTCTCAGCTAAAAAAAAAAGGAAAATGCTTTTTTTTTGTTTGCTTTTTTGTTTGCATGTTCATTTTGTCTTCAAGTAGGCATTGTTCTTTGACAGGAAAGTACCTTTCTCAGCCAAACCTTCACTGCCAAAAATCTTTCTCTCTGTAGCTGCTGTAGGTCAGAAAGGACCCCTGCTCCGCATATGTGCAGAAACTAGCAGGCCTATAAAAACTTGATGTGAGTCAGCACGGCTCCATAAAAGGTCAACTACAGCTGAATCAAGCTACTATTAAAAGGCATCTACCACAGACAAGAAATATGAGACAGACAGGAACAGTATAGAAAGGGATAGGTATTAATCAGAGTAAAAGACAGAAGACAAAGAACAGAAAATTCTGCCAAGCCTTAATACTTTTCCACTAATATGTTCAACAATGCCTGTCTACCCTACACAGGCTGACCAGCAAAGGTCAGGTTGATCTTAGCTATGCAAAAGGAAACAGCTGTCAAGTGTGGCACATGGCAGATGGAGTACTCCTATCATATATTTAAAAATCTGAAATAACTTTTTTTTTCTTTTAATTTAGAAATTGATTTGCTGTGTGACATTAGAAAGCCTAATACTGGCACCACATAGATCAATGAACCATCTTCTGCCTCTGTGTGACAAGAGAATAATGTTTTTATATGTGTATATTTTGCCATACTTAGATTTTCAGAGATAATTGGGGTCAGCCTTATTTGTTTCAGACCTCCTGCCTCTTTATCTATGACTGCACTATAAATATTACCGTCAATACTAAAACTATTTGATTTGACAACATTTGTTTATGTGGTGGAAAGGAAAAAACTTTATTCCAGGAATTATGAGAGGAGGTCAAAATAGGTGAGCAAAATAGTCCTTCCTCAGGTTCCTGTTAGATACTGGCAGTGTTTCTTAGTGGAGCTTTACCAACATGAACCATTACAGCATCCATGACTCAAGAGCTGAGCAAATGTGTTAAGAGAAAAATACAGAATGCCAGATGTATGAAGCACCTGTTTAGAAGTACCACTGTAAATTATTTTAGAATACACATTGTAAATATGCTGTAATTATTTTCTTTAATGATAATACTATGCTCATCTGTTGATTTCTCAGTGTCTCAAAGACTCAGTGAAGTCATTACATCAAGGACTAAGTTCTTAATAAAAGGATGGGAGTTGTATATATAATATGTACAGGGCGATTTGCATTACTCAGTCAAAAGTTTTTAGCCAAACAACATGGTGAGGCAGGAAATAATCATTATATACATGTTACAGATACACTGATCTGTCCTTCAAGTGAAAAAGGGAATAATTCTACTGCCAATATTAACAGTGGGATATTTGTTGTTGATTTACGGTGCAATGTCCTGGCATAATCTCCACCTTAAGAATCTAATACTGTCACTGCATCTTTACATTCTGGCATTTAAAAGGTTGTGTTACAAAGATAGCTGTGTGTGCAATATTATGCTGGGGCATCAGCTTTAATACTTAAGTAGACATAAATGCAAATATTTTTACATAGATTTTCATCTGTGATCCAACTAGATCTGCAATTCTTTATGACGCTTCTGCCTACTAGCAAGCATTTTTGAAGTGAAAAAAACCCCCCACAAAATGTTGCTTAGTATTTTCTTACTTATGTACTTTACAATACACATAAATGACCTTTGTCTCTAAGATTACTTATTATGCAAGTGGACTCCTTATGGGCTTAAGAGTTTGTTTATAAAGTGGTTAAGGACTTGCCTATTCTTAAGGACTCAACTCAGTCCACTGTCATAAATGTCCTGACACAGAAGTCTGAAGATAGGCTCATAAAATATGTAGCTTTCTAAACCTTCTTTGTCACCTTTCATTTATTTATAATATTTCTCACATACTGTCATAATCACAAAGGACCAATTTTAGTTGTTTTGAGTGAAACCTTGCATCTAGTTTTAAGAATTCTTATGGAAGAGAAAGGAAGGACTTTCTGAAAGTCACCAGCTTGAACTGTTAGTTGACTTAATGTCTTTATTTTCGAAGAATTGTTTTAGTTTGTACAGGTTGGCTTCATCTAAACTAATTTTTCACCTGGATTCTTGCACAAATTTGAAAACTCAAAAAGAAACACAGCCATATATTTCAGAAGGGCTGCTCTTTGATTTGGGAAAATAACAGCAAACTTTTCATGGTATTTGAGGAAAGTCAAACAGATACTAGCCCAGGGTGGTTGTGGAATCTCCTTCTCTGAAGACATTCAAGACCTGCCTGGATACGTTCCTGGGTGACTTAATCTAGGTGATCCTGCTCTGGCAGGGAGGTTGGACTAGATGATTCTCTAGGTCCCTTCCAACCCCTAACATTCTGTGATTCTGTGAAATTTCTTGCAATTTTCTTTTGTTTTATGTATGTGTTTCAGATTAATTTCCCCTTTTGTACTCTTGAGTTTCTTCTATTCAACATAGTTCAGTAGAAGGAAAATGAATGATTGAATACACATAAACACATCTTACATTAAGAGGATTTTCTGGAATAGTCAAGTATGACAGTCCAGAAATATAGAAACATGTATTTTGAGGCCTAAACATACAAATCCTTACTCAATTACACTGATGTGAGTCAGACTACAGGTATATGTAGATTTATTCACTTAAATCAGGGCTTATAAAAGTTTCAGTATAGAGTTCTGTAGTAGAAACCTTAGTTAAAGATGCTATTTTGTTCAGAGACAAGCCTCACATGCTTAAGTATTTTTTTCTGTCTAATACATGTATATCTAGTACAAATAAGTGGTTTGGGGTTTTTTTTGTTGTTTTGTTGTTGTTGTTTTCTGTTTGTGTTTGCTTGTTTGGTTGGTTTTTTGTTTGTTCTGTTTTTCCCCAGAAAGTAACAAGATTGAGTATATCACAGTTGTTATAATACTTTTAATCAGAAGCCAGAATTAACCTTCTAGTTACAGAAACAGAATTTAAATAAGCTTCATAAAATTTTACTTAAGACAGATTTGTTTAAAACAATTGACAAAAGTGCTTTAACAGAATAGAAAATTAACATTGAAAATTACTTTTAGACAGTCAAAATACCATTAAAAATTGAATTCTTAGGTTTATAATAACAACTAAGAATCACTTTATGAATCCTTGAATGTCTTCCAGTTAATGTCCTAATAACACAAAAAGAAAATGGAAACAAAATGATGAAGGGGTAAGAAGGGCAATTAAATTAGGTGGAGCTATACACACTCTATAGCCTTTTACATAGAAGGAATATCTTGTGGCTCGTGTTAGTTGTTAGTAATTGCATACAATTAGGACTCAAACCAACAGACTAGCAGATTTACTTAGGTACCAGAATCCTAAACAATGAGTATAGTTAAGTTCCATTTTTACCTCTTTTATTTTAGATTTGTTCTGACCTGTAAAAACCCCCAATCAGATATGCAATTAATCTGCCATCCTCAACAGGATCTTTAGAAAACTTCCAACACAGAATGAACATGTTTTTCCATGCTCTGTAAATATTCACCTTTTATGATTATTCTAATACCCCATATTATTACTAAGATTTTTTGATTGATAAATAAACATCTTGATGCAATTATATTCAGTATCTTACTGGGACAAAATGTGTCTAGTGCTTGTGAATAGAACATGTATAAATCTACCAACTCACTAACAGTTCAATATGCTCTGTGAAACCATCAATAAATTATGACTTTGCAGCTAGATCTTTAACTGATTAATTACAGGCTTTCACAAAGAAGTTTGTTGGGTTTTTTTTTTCCCTTCTCTCTCATATGTCAGTAATAGAGCTATTACATTCGCAGACAAAAGAGTGTGCTAATACAACACTGAGATTGTAAAACTTACTCAAAACCATGGAAAGCTTTTGTTGGGTATGAAATCTTGAATATCTGAGATAATATGCATTTTGTGTTGCTTAGGTAATTCAGCAATATGCAGACAAACTGAAACAAACCAGGCCAACTAATTGCTATATTAATTTCCTTGTTATCAATTAAATTAGTTTGGAGAAAGATAAATGTCCTCAATTCCTTATTTCTTCAGCAGATCTATGTCAAGAAAAAGTATAGAGGATGTGTCACAGAGTTGTGTTTTTGAGACTTACTTTTAAGAACACTGAGTACCAGGGTCAGTCCTACAACTTAGCTTAACATTATTATTGATTAATAGCTATTGATTGTTCAGGAAAGGTGAACTGAACCCTGGCGTGAATCTGCTGGAGGTCATTTTCCTGGTGAAGTAATGCCTGAACGTTGACTATATATGACCTATAACTTATTGAAATACACATTTATATATCCATTTAAGAGTAGATATAAGACTTCCAAAAACCTGAGAAATTGGCAGATATGTCTGTATGCAGATGCTTGTGAAGAATCTCTGTTCAGTGCATGCATAGTTTATGACTTTAAGACCAGCCTTTAAGCTCCTATATCTTGGGGTCCTCAAAGCTGATATGAGAATGCACAGCACTTTTTACAGGACTGCCATATGATGTGTGCTCCACTGGAGTACAGTGATGCACTAGCCACAGAGGGTCTCCTCAGAATGCCTTACTACTAGTAGAGCTGCAACTCAGTTTTCTGTGTATCTAGATGAATAAAATACTTAACAGCTTCTGTGCATCACTGACACGACCAGTACCAGAGTGGCCTTTAGGATATTCAGTACATTCACGATAAATACACTAAGGTAGTATTAGTTGTCCCTTTAAATCTGTGGTTCTTCTTGACTTTAACATCAACATAGATACCATTAGCATTGCATTTACCAGTGGGAATCAAGGTGTAACAAGTTTACCACCATAAAAAGTTAATAATAGAAAACAGGCATGCCTCAAAACTTTGAGAATCTACAAAAAAAAAAAAAAAAAAAAAAAGAGCAGGTCAAGAGAGGTGATTCTCCCCCCTTACTCTGCTCTAGTGAGACCCCACCTCAAATACACATCCAGTTCTGGTGTCCCCACCATAAGAGGGACATAGATCTGTTGGAGCATGTTCAGATGAGGGCCACAAAGATAATCCAGGGGCTGGAGCACCTTTGCTATAGGACAGGTTGCAGGAGCTGGGATTGTTCAGTCTTGAAAAGTTAAGACTTCAGGGGGACCTAATAGCTGCCTTCCAACATCTGAAGGAAACCTACAGGAAGGCTGGGGAGGGACTTTTTACAAGAGCATTGACTGATAAGACAAGGGGAAATGGCTTTAAATTGAAGTAGAATAGATTTAGATTAGATTTTAGGAAGAAATTATTCAGTACAAGGGTGGCAAGACTTTGGAATAAATTGCCCAGGGACGCTGTGGCTGCCCCCTCCCTGAAGGTGTTCAAGGCCAGTTCAGAAAAGATAGAGATTTACTGGAGAGAGTCCAGCTCAGGGCCACCAAGATGATTAGGGGAATGGAGCATCTCCCTTCTGAGGAGAG